>CAUYLG010037219.1:0-68828 GCA_963573385.1 Cacajao melanocephalus | reverse complement strand
GGATCACCTGAGGTGGAGAGTTCAAGACCAGCCTGACCAACATGGTGAAACCCTGTCTTAAAAAAAATTTTTTTTTTAAATTGTCACAGACCACTTTAAATCTCCCATTCCTTTTATTTTATTTATATTATTTTATTATGATTTTATTTCATTTGTTGAGACGGAGTTTCCCTCTTGTTGTGCAGGCTGGAGTGGAATGGTGTGATCTCAACTCATAGCAATCTGCGCCTCCTGAGCGATTCTCCTGCCTCAGCCTCCTGAGTAGCTGGGATTACAGGTGCCCACCACCACACCCAGCTAACTTTTGTATTTTTAGTAGAGACAGGGTTTTATCATGTTGGCCAGGCTGGTCTCGAACTCCTGACTTCAGGTGATTCGCCTGCCTAGGCCTCCCAAAGTGCTGGAATAACAGGCATGAGCCACCAAGCTCAGCCTATATATATATATATATATATATACACACATACACACACACACATATATATACACATATATATATACACACATATATATACACATATATATACACACATATATATATAAATATATATATATATATATATTTTTTGAGACAGAGTCTTGCTCTGTTGCCAAGGCTGGATGGCTGGAGTGCAGTGGTATGATCTCGACTCACTGCAGCTGTCGCCTCCTGGGTTCAAGCAATTCTCATGTCTCAGCCTCCTAAGCAGCTGAGACTACAGGCTGGTGCCACCATGCCCAGACAATTTTTGTATCTTTAGTAGAGACAGGAGTTTCGCTATGTTGTTCAGGCTGGTCTCGAACTCCTGATCTCAGCCTTTTATTTTGAAACAGTCTTGCTCTGTTGCCCAGGCTGAAGTGCAGTGGCGAGATCATAACTCACTGCAGCCTCCAACACCTGGTCTCAATGAACCCTCTTCCCTCAGCCTCCTGAGTAGCTGGGACTACAGGTGTGCTTCACCATTCTCAGTTAATTTTTTTTTTTTTCGAGAATGGGTCTTGCTGTGTTGCTCAGGCTGGTCTCAAACTCCTGTCCTCAGATGATCTTCCCTCCTTGGCCTCCCAAAGTGTTGGGATTTCAGGCATGAGCCATGGGGCACTCACCCCCATGCCCCCATCCCTGTTTGTTTGTGTTTTACAGGAAGAAAACAGGCTCAGAGAGAGGAGGTGTCTGCCCACAGTACACAGCCAGGCATTTGAATGCAGGTCAGCCTGTCTCAAAAATCCTGGTGCAGGCGTTTTGGAAGGGAGGAACAATTTATACAGAGTTTAATGAGGACTCTTTAATGAGCCCAAAGCTCGTTAATGAATGAGAACCCCAACCCTGTAAATGAAAGGTTAATTGACAAAGGTGTGAGAAGGGAATTCTGGGCCTTGCTGAGCTCCTTGTGTTTATTCAGCATCAGCGCCAGCACCCAGGCGGCTGCCCGGAAAACTCCCAGCTGATTTGCATATTTAGCATCTGTAATTAATCACACTGCTAGTGCTCCCTGCGCAATTACTGACACCCAGTGTTCCAGGTAGGGGCGGGGCAGGGCAGAGCAGCCAGAGTAGGGGCCACCTGTGACTTTATACAGAGATGGTTGTGGTGTGGGGGGATATGGTAGGGGAGTTTATTTATTTAGGAGTTGGGGTCTTGCTGTGTCGCCAGGCTGGAGTGCAGTGGTGCGATCATGGCTCACTGCAGCTTCAACCTCCCCTGCTCAAGTGATCCTCCTGCCTCAGCCTCCAGGGTAGCTGGGGCCACAGGTGCATGACACCACTCCCCACTAAGGGTCCTGTTCTGTCAAGTTCAGTGGCTTGATCATAGCTCACTGCAGCCTCAAATTCCTGGCCTTAAGCAATCCTCCTGCCTCAGCCTCCCTAATAGCTGTGACTACAGGTGCACAGCACCATGCCCAGCTAATTCTTTTGTTATTATTATTTTTGAGACAGGATCTTGTTCTGTTGTCCAGGCTGGAGTAGAGCCTCAATATCCCAGGCTCAAGGGATCCTCACATCTCAGCCTCCTGAGTAGCTGGGACCATAGGCTCATGCTACTACGCCCATCTAATTTTTAAATCTTTTGTAGAGACAAGGCCTCACTATGGTGCCCAGGCTGGTCTGGAACTCCTGGGCTCAAGCGATTCTCTTGCCTCAGCCTCTCTAAGTGCTGGGATGATAGGTGTGAGCCACGGTGCCAGGCCTAGCAGAAAATTTTACACATGCATACGTACAACTTCGTTTCTTTTTTTTGAGACGGAGTCCGGTTCTGTTGCCCAGGCTGGAGTGCAGTGGCACAATCTTGGCTCACTGCAACCTCTGCCGCCCAGGTTCAAGCAATTCTCCTGCCTTAGCCTCCTGAGTAGCTGGAACTACAGGTGTGTGTCACCATACCTGTTTTTTGTTGGGTTTTTTTTTGAGACGGAGTCTCGCTCCTGTTGCCCAGGCTGGAGTGCAATGACGCCATCTCGTCTCACTGCAACCCCCACCTCCCAGGTTCAAGCGATTCTCCTGCCTCAGCCTCCCAAGTAGCTGGGATTACAGACACCCACCACCAAGCCTAGCTAATTTTTTGTATTTTTAGTAGAGACGAGGTTTCACTATGTTGGCCAGGCTGCTGTCAAACTCCTGACCTCAGGTGATTCACCCTGAGGTCAGGAGTTACAGGTGTGAGCCCCTGAGCCTGGCCACAACTTTGATGGAGACATTCACACACAATTACATACCAGAACCAAGGACCCTCAAAGTCAGACTTTTCTCATCACCCTTGCCACACTGCAGGTCATGTCCCAGATCCCCATAGACACCTGACATTCTCAGCCAGGTTTAGACACATTGGCACCAATAGCAAGGCACACACATGCAGCTGTGAAAGGAAAATTGAATCTTGGGGCTCCAAACTCAACTGTGGCAGAAGGGAAAAGTGAAGCTTGGGAACTGAGTCAGGCAAAAACTGCTTTCCTTTTGTTCCTAAGCAGATAGCTGTAATTTCACTTGCTTACTTTGTTTTATGTAAAATGTAGATTTACTGAGCTGGAGCGGGTTGCATAATCGACTTTTCCTCTACCCCTCTTTTCACATGTAAAATGCAGATTCACTAAGCGGTAATCAAAGCCTCACAAGAATGAAACCACTTGCCTCATTGCCTCCTCTCTCACCAGCTATTTTTCCCTTCCTCCTTCCCCTCCTTTTTGCTTTTTCCCCTTAAAACTGTTTTAATTTTTTTTTTTTTTGAGATGGAGGAGTCTTGCTCTGTCACCCAGGCTGAAGTGCAGTGCAGTGGTGCAATCTCTGTTCATTGCAACCTCTGCCTCCCGGGTTCAAGCGATTCTTGTGCCTGAGCCCCTCGAGTAGCTGGGATTACAGGCAGGTGCTGAGATGGAGTCTCACTCTGTCATCAGGCTTGAGTGTAATGGCATAATCTTGGCTCATTGCAACCTCCACCTCCTGAGTTCAAGTGATTCTTTTGCCTCAGCCTCCTGAGTAGCAGGGATTACAGGCACGCGCCACCATGCCTAGCTAGTTTTTGTATTTTTAGTAGAGACAGGGTTTCATCATGTTGGTCAGGCTGGTCTTGAACTCCTGACCTCGTGATTCACCTGCCTCGGTCTCCCAAAGTGCTGGAATTACAGGCGTGAGCCACCGCGCCCAGCTAATTTTTGTATTTTCAGTAGAGACGGGGTCTCTACTAGAGACCAAACTGGCTTCAAACTCCTGACCTCAAATGATCCACCCACCTTGTCCTCCCAAACTGCTGGGATTACAGGTGTGAGCCACCACACCTGGCCTTAGCCTGTCTTTTTCATTGCAGTGTGTGACCTTACCTCTGCATAGTTATTAATTCTATTCATGAACTTTTAAGTTTTCTTCATTTTGTTTATATTTAAACATTCTGGCATTTGTCTTTTTTTTTTTTTTTTAAATACTTTAAGTTCTGGGGTAAATATGCAGAATGTGCATGTTTGTTACATAGGTATAGACGTGCCATGGTGGTTTACGGCATCCATCACTCTCATCTACATTAGGTATTTCTCCTAATGCTATCCCTCCCGTATCCCCCTCCTTCCCCCCCTTTTTTTTAAAGAGACTGGGTCTTGCTTTGTTGCCCAGGCTGGGGTTGCAGTGGTGCTGTCATAGCTCACTGCAGCCTTCAACTCCTGGGCTCAAGTGATCCTCCCACCTCAGCCTCCCAAGTAGAAAGTGCAAATCACCATGCCCAGCTAATTTTTTTGTTTGGTTGGTTGGTTTTGTTGTTGTTGTTGTTGCGACGGAGTTTCGCTCTTTTTGCCCAGGCTGGAGTACAGTGGCACCATCTCCGCTCATCGGAACCTCTGCCTCCTGGGTTCAAGTGATTCTCCTGCCTCAGACTCCTGAGTAGCTGAGATTAGAGGCATGAGCTACCACGCCTGGCTGATTTTGTTCTTTTAGTAAAGACAGGGTTTCTACATGTTGGTCAGGCTGGTCTGGAACTCCTGACCTCAGGTGACCCACCTGCCTCAGCCTGCCAAACTGCTGGGATTACAGGCATGAGCCACCACGCGCGGCCAGTAGTTTTTTGTTTTTGTTTTTGTTTTGTAGTGAGGAGGTCTTGCCCTGTTGCCCAGACTGGTCTGGAACTCCTGGGCTCAAGACATCCCCCGCCTTGGCCTCCCGAAGTGGTGGGATTCCAGGCACGAACCACTGCACCCGGCCACCACGTGTGTCTTTTGTGCGCATAGATAAGTGTCCCTAGGGTGTATAGGTTGCTAAGAATGGAATTCTGGGTTATGGGGGAAGCACATGTTCAGCTATCCTGGGTGTGGACTTTGTGCTGGTCACCCAGACCTCACCCTGTCCCTTTCCTCTCACCACTCTTCCAAGGCTTCCCTGTAGACCCTCAGTAAAACCCAAGTCCTCCAACCTAGAAGCTTAGGCCTCCCCTGTCACCATCTCTCACCAGGTGACCTCGCCCTCTGAACCTTGCAGCCCCAGGGCATTTGTACTGGGTCTTCTCACTGCCCACCAAGCCCTACTAGCTCCTCTGCATCCTTCAGGTGTCAGCGTCTGCCCCGATGCCAAACAACCCAGGCTACATCAGGGCCTCCCATACATGTCCAGAGAACCTCATCCATGCGTGCACACGCCACACTCTTGACTCAAAGTTATTTGAGGATGGGGCTGGCTTTCTTTCTCTCTTTTTTGAGACAGAATCTAGCTCTGTCACCCAGTCTGGCGTGCAATGGTACAGTCTCGGCTCACTGCAACCTCCGCCTCCTGGGTTCAAGCAACTCTCCTGCCACAGCCTCCCGAGTAGCTGGGACTACAGGCGCCTACCACCATGCCTGGCTAAGTTTTGTATTTTTAGTAGAGATAGGGGTTCACTGTCTTGGCCAGGCTGGTCTCGACCTCCTGACCTTGAGCTCCGCCTGCCTTAGCCTCCCAAAGTGCTGGGATTACAAACGTGAGCCACTGGGCCTGGCCTTCTCTCTCTCTCTAATTTTTTTTTTTTTTTGAGACGGAGCCTCACTCTGTTCCCCAGGCTGGAGTGCGGTGGTGTGATCTCGGCTCCCTGCAACCTCCACCTCCTGGATTCAAGTGATTCTCGTGGCTCAGCCTCCCAAGCAGCTGGGATTACAGGCACCTGCCACCACACCTGGCTAATTTTTTGTATTTTTAGTAGAGACGGGGTTTCATCATGTTGGCCAGGCTGGTCTCAAACTCCTGGCCTCAAGTGATCCAACTGTCTCGGCCTCCCAAAGTGCTGGGATTATAGGCAAGAGCCACCGTGCCCGGCTGGAGCTGGCTTTTTCATAGCCATAAATCCAGTGCTGCTGGGCTAGGCATCAGTGCTTGATCTCTACCTGCAGCTTAAATGGAAGGGTCTTAGCCTCTACCACAGGATGGGAAAGGAGGCTACACAGAGACCATGGGCTTGAATCCTAGCTCCTCTGCGTCCTTGCTGTGTGACCTCAGGCAAGTTGCTCCACCTTTCTGAACACCACTTTCCTCCCCTATGAAGCCCTTCCCAGGAGGATCGCTTGAGCCCAGGAGGTCGAGGCTGCAGTGAGCTATGACTGCACCACTGCACTCCAGACTAGGCAACAGAGCAAGACCCTGTCAAAAAAAAAAAAAAAAAAAAGGTCAAGAGGGATGGCTCATGCCTGTAATCCCAACACTCTGGGAGGCCAAGGTGAGTTATCACTTGAGCCCAGGAGGTCAAGACCAGACCAGCCTGGGCAACATGGTGAAACCCTATCTCTCTTTTTTTTTCGTTTTGAGACGGAGCCTCACTCTGTCACCCGAGTTGGAGTGCAATGGTGCAATCTCAGCTCACTGCAACCTCCGCCTCCCAGGTTCAAGCGATTCTCCTGCCTCAACCTCCCAAGTAGCCGGGACTATAGGCATGCGCCACCATGCCCGGCTAATTTTTTGTATTTTTAATGGAGATGGGGTTTCACCATGTTAGCCAGGATGGTCTCAGTCTCCTGACCTCGTGATCCTCCTGCCTCGGCCTCCCAAAGTGCTGGGATTACAGGTGTGAGCCACCGCGCCAGCCCTGAAACCTCACTACAAAAATTACAAATATTAGCTGGATGTGGTAGTGGTACGCACCTGTGGTACCAGCTACTCAGGAGGCTGAGGTAGGAGGATCACCTGAGCCTGGGAATGTTGAGGCTACAATGAGCTGTGCTCGTGCTATTGCACTCCAGCCTGGGCGACAGAGTAAGACCCTGTCTCTAAAAAAGAAAGGGTCTGGGCTCAGTGACTCACAGCACTTTGGGAGGCTGAGGCAGGCAGATCACTTGAGGTCAGGAGTTCGAGACCGACCTGGCCAACAGGGAAAAAAACCTGTCTCTACTAAAAATACAAAAATTAGCTGGGCGCGGTGGCGGGTGCCTGTAATCCCAGCTACTCAGGAGGCTGAGGCAGGAGAATCGCTTGAACCTGGGAGGCGGAGGTTACAGTGAGCTGAGATTGTGCCACTGCATTTCAGGCTGGGCGACAGAGCAAGACTCCATCTCAACAAAAGAAAAAGAAAAAAAAAAGAAAAGAAAAAAAGGAGGAAGGAAGGAAGGAGGGAGAGAGTGAAAGAAAGAGAGAGGAAGGAAGGAGGGAAGGAAGAGAAAAAGAAAGAAGGCCTCTCCAGGACTATGGGGGTCGAAATGAGCCCCCCCGCTGGGCCTGGCTTGGGGCAGATGACTCTGCCTTAGGAATGGCTGCAGTTCTGAGCCAAGTTCCGGCTGCATAGCCTCAGATCAGGGCTTTGCTCCTTCCTGCTTCACTAAGGCTGGGAAGCGTTCCTGGGTCTCCTTGTCCCGCCAGCTCCTGCCTCAATTCCCAGGCCCCTAATAGGAACCAAATGTGCTGGATGCCTGCCCTCCTCCTTCCTTCCCCCCTCCTCCTCCTCCCCCAGAGAGGCCTCCTGAGTCATCCCCTCCACCTCACTCCCTCCTCACAGCCTCATTCCCACGCTGCCCTGGCCTGGCGTCCGCGTGTCAGAGGAGGGCTGCGTCGTGGGTCCCCGAGGGTCTGTTTTCTATGTGTGAACTCTCTGCCTCTACTGTGCCTCTGTGGGCATGACTCTGTGTCTGAGTTATGGATCAGACACTGTGAGCGTGCTCTGTACCAATTCTGTGCTTCTGTGTGCGTGTCTGTGCAAGAGTGTGTTGGTGTGTGAACTGCCTGCCTGTTTTGTGTGATTGTATTGTGGGCGTTTGAGTCAATGGATGTCTAAATATGTCTATACTGGGGACCTGTGTGTAAGCTGTGTGTCTGAATCGTGGGTTTTGTGTGTATGTGTGTATTTTCTTTCTTTCTTTCTCTCTCTTTCCTTCCTTCCTCCTTCATTCCTTCCTCTTTCTCTCTTTCTCCCTCCCTCCCTTCTCCTCTTCTTTCTTCTTTCTCTCTCTCTCTCTCTTTCTTTCTTTTGTCTTACTCTGTCACCCAGGCTGGAGTATAGTGATCTCAGCTCCCTGAAACCTCCACCTCCAGAGTTCAAGTGATTCTCCTGCCCCAGCCTCCCAAGTGGCTGGGGTTACAGGCACCTGCCACCACTCCCAGCTAATTTTTGTATTTTTAGTAGAGATGGGGTTTCACTGCGTTGGTCCAGCTAATCTCGAACTTCTGACCTCAAGCGATCCACTCGCCTCTGCCTCCCAAAGTGCTGGGATTACAGGCGTGAGCCACCACGTCCGGCCCCTTTCTTTCTTTCTTTTTTGAGACATGGTCTCGTTCTGTTTCCCAGGCTGGAGTGTAGTGGTGCAGTCAGCTCACTGCAGTCTCAATCTCTCAGGCTCAAGCAATCGTCATGCTTCGGCTTCCAAAGTAGGTAGGACTACAGGCACAAGGCAACATGCTCAGCAAATTTTGTATTTTTAGTAGAGACAGGCTCTGGTTAATTAAAAGAATTAGCTGGGCAAGACCCCAACTACTTTCCTTTTTTTTTTTTTTTTCTTTTGAAAAAAAGAAAAGAGACAAAGTCTTACTTGGTCACCCAGGCTGGAGTATGGTGGCACCATCACAGGTCACTGCAGCTTAGAACTCCTGGGCTCAAGTGATCCTTCCACCTTGGCCTCCCGAAGTGTTGCGAATACAGGTGCAAGCCACTACACCCAGCCAGTATGTTGGCTTTGAGTCAGATAGAGCTGAGTCTGAATCCTGTGTCTGCCCTTTATAGCTGGGTGACCTCGGGCAAATTACTTAACTTCTCTGAGCCTCAAACTTTTCATTTATATATTTATTAGAGACAGGGTCTCACAGCTCACTGCAGCCTCAACCCCCTGGGCTCAAGTGATCCTCCCTCCTCAGCCTCCCAAGTAGCTGGTACTACAGGCACAAGCCACCATGGCTGGCTACTTTTTGTATTTGTTGTAGAGACTGGGTTTCGCCATGTTGCCAGGCTGGTCTCAAACTCCTGGGCTCGAGTGATTCTGCACTCCTCCACTTCCCAAAGTACTCGGATTACAGGTATGAACCACTGCACCTGGCCTGCATTTTTAAATGGAGGATAATAATGCCTACCCTATAAGGTTGTTGTAAGAACTCAAGGAAGTAGCCTGGCTCGGTGGCTCATGCCTGTAATTCCAGCACTTTGGGACGCCAAGGTGGGCAAATCAAGAGGTCAGGAGTTCGAGGGCCAACATGGTGAAACCCCGTTTCTATGAAAGCTACAAAAAATTAGCCAGGCGTGGTGGTGGATGCCTATAATCCCAGCTACTCAGGAGGCTAAGGCAGGAGAATCACTTGAACCCAAGAGGTGGAGGTTGCAGTGAGCTGAGATCGCGCCATTGCCCTCCAGACTGGGTGACAAGGTGAGACTCCATCTCAAAAAAAAATAAAAATAACAAGGAAGTAATATATGTAGAGGATATATCCCAGTGTTGAGTGCTTCACTGGAGCTGAGCAAGTCAGGAGGGTTGGTGTTAAAGAGGTTTCCAGCATGGTCCGGGAGGGAGTACTGAGTAGGTAGGTCATGAGTAGCTTGGAGTATTATGGCTTCGTGAATTATGAAGTTCTCTTCAGTCAGATAAGAGCAATGAACCCTCCAAGCACATATCAACCTGGGTTTAGTTGCAGGAAAGGAGAACCAAAACCAGGGAACTTGGTGCTTACGCAACCAAGGCTGGAGGACAGGGATCTAGGGAAAGCCTGCAGAATGACCTGCTACAAAACATCACCTCCCGGCCACACACAATGGCTCATGCCTGTAATCCTATCCCTTTGGGAGGCCAAGGCAGGAAGATCACTTGAAGTCAGAAGTTCAAGACCAGCCTGGCCAACATGGTGAAACCTCATCTGTACTAAAAATACAAAAAAAAATTAACTGGGTGTGGTGGCACAGGCCTGTAATCCCAGTTACTCAGGAAGCTGAAGCAGAATAGCCTGAATCCAGGATGCGGAGGTTGCAGTGAGCTGAGATTGCACATTGCACTCCAGCCTGGGCAACAGAGCGAGACTCCATTTCAAAACAAAAACAAAAACAAAAACCATCACATCCCAGCTCCTCCATGCAGGAGCTTCTGCCTCTATTATTAGCAGGAAGGTGGGGAATTATCCCCTGGGGTGGGGATTTTTGACTTTAAGACTACATCACCGGCTGGGCGCAGTGGCTCACACCTGTAATCCCAGCACTTTGGGAGGCCAAGGCGAGCAGATCACTTGAGATCAGGAGTTCAAAACCAGCCTGATCAACACAGAGAAACCCTGTCTCTACTAAAAATGTAAAATTAGCTGGGTGTAGTGGTGCATACCTATAATCCCAGCTACTTGGGAGGCTGAGGCAGGAGAATAGCCTGAACCCAGGAGGCAGTGGTTGTGGTCAGCTGACATCATGCCATTGCACTCCAGCCTGGGCAAAAACAGCGAAACTCCATCTCAAAAAAAAAAAAAAAAAAAAAAAGACCACAACACCTTAATTAGTGAACAAAATATGGGATATCCATACAATGGAATATTATTCAGCCATAAAAAGGAACAACATGGCTGGGTGCGGTGGCTCATGTCTGTAATCCTAACACTTTGGGAGGCCAAGTCAGGTGGATCCCTTAAGCCCAGGAGTTTGAGACAAGCCCAGGCAGATGGAGAGACTCCATCTCTACAGAAAATACAAAAAAAAAATAGCCAGGTGTGGTGGCATGTAACTGTAGTCCCACTTGCTCAGGTGGGCTGAGACGGAAGGATTGCTTGAGCCTGGGAGTTGGGGGTTGCAGTGAGCCAGGATCCCATCCTTTCACTCCAGCCTTCCAGCCTGGGTGACACAGTAAGACTCTGTCTCTAAAACAAAAACAAAACAACAGCAGCAACAACAAAACAAACAACGAAAACACCAGTAAGTTGCAATTTAGAGATACAGAGGCTGCCATCGTTGTTACTGCAATGGCCTCTCAACAAAAGCTGGTGGTGCTGACAACTGGAAGCAGGAACATCCCTGCAGGAAAATGCAGTGTCTCCCAATTGTGCTTAGCAGCTGCCTCTACCAGCATAGCAGGAAGATTAATTCCACCCTCTTCCACCACCCACTTGTCTTGCTTCTAATGGATGAAATCTAATTGGCACACAGAAGTTTAGCTGCAAGGGAGTCTGGAAGTATTTCAGGCTGTGTAATAAGAAATACATACTAGGAGGTTGAAATGGTACCGAGAGTCACCCCCCAACTCTATATTTTGATTTCGCTTGTACACTGTCCTTTCTCTCTTTTAATGATCAACATTCTATATCCCCCTCTACGTCTCATTTCCTATCCAATGTAGGTTGAATAAGGCTAACTGCACTCTCTGGCTCCTTGGGGGTGATCTGTGAGCCAGATCTAGCCAAGACACATAGGTCCTCTGAACACATGATTGGTTCAGGATGGGCACACAACTATAATAATAACCACAATTATTTTGCAAGCTCTCTTTTTGCTGATGCTGCTAAGCTTGGAAGAGAGAAGCTTCTCGAAACCAGCTTTGTCATCTCTTGGCTAAAAGTGAATCCTTCCCAGAAGACAGCATGAAATGAGAAATGAGAGATGAGAAATACAGACAGAATCCTGATGATATAACAGAACTCCCGGATCCAACCATGCCTGAATGCCACGACCCTCATTTTAATTTTAGTTATATAAGCCGATATATATTTTTTGTTAATCCAGTACAACTTGGGTTTCACTAATTTCTACCAAAGGACCTCTAAGTAATATAATCCGGGATTAGCAAGAGCAAAGGCATGGGTCGACAGGCATCCACTCCTTGATCATTTTCTCTATGAAGGGCGTGGTGCGGGGTGTGGGGAAACAAAGGTGTGGGCTGTGTCCCTCTCTGGCTGAAAACAAGAAAGGGTGACAGGAGAGCAGAACCTGTGGCTGTCCAAGTGCTAATTAGAAAAACCCAGTGGCAGGCCAGGTGCAGTGGCTCACACCTGTAATCCCAGCACTTTGGGAGGCTGAGGCGGGTGGATCACGAGGTCAGGAGTTTGATACTAGCTGGCGAACATGGTGAAACCCCGTTTCTATTAAAAATATTAAAATTAGCTGGGGGTGGTGGCGGGTGCCTGTTTCCCCAGCTAGTTGGGAGGCTGAGGCAGGAGAATCACTTGAACCTGGGAGGTAGAGGTTGCAGTGACCCAAGATCGCGCCATTGCCCTCCAACCTGGACAATGAGAGTGAAACTCCATCAAAAAAAAAAAAAATGAATGAATGAATGAAAAAAAAAAACCGAATGGCCAGGTGGTGAGATCCAATGCCCTGCCTCCCTGCTTCCTACGTGTCATGGAAAATGACCTGTGCCCAGTGCCAGACACTGAGTCCCCAGTTCATCCATTTTGCCACAATACGTCCTTGAGAAGCAGATCCGGATCTCTCTGCAATGATGGCCCACAATTCACTCTTCTTAATGTTGACCCCAGTGCTGACCTTGAAGCTGCTAACAGTGCAACCAGGATGCCGAGTGTGACATTGAATGTGGCATGACTCGATTCTAATTTTGACCATAGCTTGGCCAGGTCTCTATCTAAAGCAAGCTCAGGACAAGGACCACAGCACTGGGACAGAGCACAGTGTAACCAGGAAACCGACTGCAGTACTAATCACCACACTGACCACAACACAACCAAGAATGACCAGCTGAGTTCGGGAGTTCTAGACCAGCCTGACCAATATGGTGAAACCCCATCTCTACTAAATACCACAATACTGACCACAATGCTGACCTGAGCAGAACAGATCCTGGTTCAATCAGACGCAAACCACAGCAGCATCAGGACACCCAGAGGGCCGCTAACCATACCTGTCAATGGCCAATGCCATTGAATGCATTGGCTCGGGTCTCGTCAGAAAAACAGCCCACGCCAGGAAATTCAATAGAGAGAATTTAATATGGGGAATTAGCCACACAGAGAAGTATTAGGTAGTTTTTAATCACCATTGTTTGTTTTTGTAGGGTTTGTTTTGAGACAGGGTCTCACTCTGCTGCCGAGGCTTGAGTGCAGTGGAGTAATCACAGCTCACTGCAGCCTCAACCTCCCCAGTCTCAGGTGATCCTCCCACCTCAGACTCCTGAGTCACTGAGACTACAGGTGTGCAGCACCATGCCTGGCTCATTTTTGTATTTTTGGTAGAGACAGGTCTTCACCATGTTGACCGGGATGGTCTTGAACTCCTTGGTTCAAACAATCCACGTGCCTTGGCCTCCCAAAGTGTTGGGATTAGAAGTGTTAGCCCTGGAACCAGCCGATTTTAGGTGGGGATTTTTTGTTTGTGCTTTTCTTTTTCGAAATGCAGTTTCGGTCTTGGTGCCCAGGCTGGCGTGCCGTGGTGCAGTCTTGGCTCACTGCAACCTCCACTTTCCAGGTTCAAGTGATTCTCCCACCTCAGCCTCCTGAGTAGCTGGGATTACAGGCGCCTGCTACCATGCCTAGCTAATTTTTTGTATTTTTAGTAGAGATGGGGTTTTGCCATGTTGGCCAGGCTGGTCTCGAACACCTGACCTCAGGTGATCTAATCGCCTCAGTCTCCCAAAGTGCTGGGATTAGAGGCACTATTAGGTAGGTTTTAAGAGCAAACTGGAAAAGGTGAATCAACTCTAATTGCTAGCTATCATCTTTTCTAGGATTGAAACAACAAAGGGAGGTAGTATTTATCTGAATCCAGGAGCTTCAGTCACCTAGCCAGTCACCTGGCCCCCCTCCACCACCATGATGGGGGCTACCTAATGGGACTGACACCACAGAGGAGGCACAGCAGCCATCCTAGAGACACTCAAAGGGGAGGGGGAGAAATTCTCTGGTTTCTCCTTTCTTGGCACCCTCCAGTCTCCCTCCAGACCGCCTATTGGCTGAGCCTAACCAGATGCAAGGAAGCTTGGGAGATATAGTTTGCAGAGAACCTGGGAAACAATTTGTAGGGGCCATTGCCCCAATACAGAGGGGAGCAGGGGAAAAGTAGGGAATAGATCTAAGTGTGTATTGACCAAATTCCAACCATACAACACAGGCCATAGCTTAGTTGTAACTGTGACCAACTCAGTGACCAGAGCCCAAGGAGGACACTGTTCATGGTCCTGAAATGCAGCACTCATGAGGCAAGCACCATGAGACCCACTCTTGGTCAAGAGCTTGTGGGTATCACCAAGCAATGTCTTCCTTCTATGCAATGCCAACTGCAGGCTTGGCCTGAGAGGCCCACAAAGGATCATCTCCCATTTGGGAAAAGGAGATAGAAGAAAAGCCTGGGTGTGGTGGCTCATGCCTGTAATCCCTGCACTTTGGGAGGGTGAGGCAGGCGGATCACCTGAGTTTGGGAGTTTGAGACCAGCCTCGCCAGTGATGAAACCCCATCTCTACTAAAAATACAAAAAATTAGCCAGGCATGGTGGTAGGTGCCTGTAATCCCGGCTACTTGAAAGGCTGAGGCAGGAGAATTCCTTGAACCTAGAAGGTGGAAGTTGCAGTGAGCCAAGATTGAGCCACTGCAAAAAGAGAGAGAGAGAGAATAAATGGAATGTCTTCCTAGGCTCAGACTCTATTTTGTGTCCACATCCCATGATGAGCATCCTCAATCCAGCGCATGGTTGGTTGTTGCAATGCATGCTGGGGAGTGAGTGCTGGCTAGGTGCTCTCTTTGCTTAGAGTCACAGATGTCTCCCAATAACTCTGCAAAAAACAGGGCTTCTAAGAAAGGGAAATCCTTTTCCCTGAGGTCACATGGCCAAGAAGTGGCAGCACCAGGGTTGAACCAAGGTCTGTGGGACACCAAGCGCTTTCTCGTTGACCTGACAAAACCATCAATAACATGTTTTATCCCCAGTAGGGTTGAGACAGGAGTAACATAGGGTGGTCACAGGCAGCCATTTCACATGACCAGAGGCTATGGGCTGCTAAGACACTGAAAACCAGGTGTGGACCAAGCTGGCTAAGACCTACTGGACCCAATATGGTGCTGGGTGCTACCTAGGGTTCACCCAAGATCTCATTATGAACTCATTAAAATACTAAATTACCCACCCGCCAGCACCTGGACCCAATATGGTGCTGGGTTCTACCTAGGTTTCACCCAGGATCTCATTATGAACTCATTAAAATACCAAATTACCTACCCACCAGCACCTGTGATGGTTCCAGGGACACCCAAATTGGGTGTAAAGATGGTGGCACCACACTCCACCTATTTTTCCGGTTTTCATGAATATTCTGTCCCTTGGCTAAAGGGACACATACAGGTGGCACCCCCAAACCACCTTGCACATCCCTCTCTTGAGTACGCCCACTCCCTTTTCTTTTCTTTTCTTTCTTTCTTTTTTTTTTTTTTTTTGAGACAGAGTTTCGCTCTTGTTGCCCAGGCTGGAGTACAATGGCGAGATCTCGGCTCACCACAACCTCCATGTTGTTCAAGCGATTCTCCTGTCTCAGCCTCCTGTGTAGCTGGGATTACAGGTGGGAGCCACCACATCCCGCTAATTTTGTATTTTTAGTAGAGATAGGGTTTCTCCGTGTTGGTCAGGATGGTCTCGCACTCCCGACCTCAGGTGATCGCCCGCCTCAGCCTCCCAAAGTGCTGGGATTACAGGCGTGAGCCACCATGCCCGGCCTCCCTTTTCTTAAGTGCAGACTTTTTCCTTAACAAAAAATCTCCGATCTTTCATTACTTTCTCATTCCTCCTTGAATTCATTCTTGCGACGGTATCAAGAGCCTAGACACCAGCTCGGGTCGAGGTCCCACTAGCGTCTGGGGAGACCTCTCCTAGCCCACTGGTATCAGGGTCACAAAATTGCCAGGCGGAATTCCTGGTCTCGCATATTTTATGCTCGATTTCTTTCTAATCTGACTTACTTGACCCCCACCTCCCCCACAACACATCCGAATCCCAGGAGGGGTTGTGGGGAAGGAAGACGACTAGGGACAGTTCTGGAGGAGTGAGAGGCAGAGAAAGGCTGGAAAGCCTCCCGAAAGAGAGGCAAGACAAGGACGCCCTTCATATGCAAATGGTTAGAGTGGAGGCGGTGTTAATATTTTGATTCTCTCGGGGGATGTGGCCTTTCATCTTGGGCTATTGAAACAGGAGCGAGGAGAAACTCTTCCAGGTGTGGCGGAGGCGGAGAGGCTTCCAGCCGGAGGGCCGGTGGGGGAATGGGGCGCCCGGGGAGAGTGAAAACGAGACGCCTCCTTTGGGGGCCAAGCCTACCCACGTGGCCATCTACATCGGCGTCTTGCCTGTTTCTCGGTCTCCTGTTCCCACAACCCCAATTTTTTCCTCTTATTCCCGGTCTCCATCTCTGCCCTGCCCCTCTTGTCCTGTCATTGACCCCTCCTCCAACTTCCAATTTCCGACCCTGCCTCAGTTTCCCTATTGACGCTTGAGTTTTTAGGGAGGGGGCGTTCGTCATTTCTCTCCTCTGCTACCAGGCCTTCCTCCTACTTCTCTCCCCCAACCATTCATCCCCCTCCCTCTTGCAAGTGAGAAATGCCCCCTGGAGGGTGAAATTTACAAACACGTGACGGGCACCCCTCCCCCACCCCCGCGACCCGCTCCCGGAATGGCCTGGGGGTTGGGGGGGCGCTGCCGAGTCTTGTCCTCAGGTCCCCTCGCCGGTGCTGGCTCTCCCACTTCCCCATCCCGCGGCCCCCCCAACCCGACCCTGCTTGAGCTGCTCCCGAGGAGGAGCTGGGGGCGGGGCGGGGGGCGGAGCCCGCAACAAAGACTCCGAGCGAGCGAGGGGGCGGGGGTGGGGCGGAATCCCGGCCGCCGGCTAGGCGGGGGGAGGCGGCGGCTCAGGGTCGCCCCGGCCGGGCGGGCGGGGTCGCGCCTGGTGGCGGTCCCCGCGCCGAGGCGCCGCTAGGGCGGGCGGGGGTCGGGACGCCGGGCTGGGGGCGCGTCATGTGGCCGCTCACGGTCCCGCCGCCGCTGCTGCTGCTCCTGTGCTCAGGCCTGGCCGAACAGGTAGGGGCCCGGCGGGCAGGTGCGGGCGCGGGCGGCTCCGGGAGGGAGAGGGACGCGGAGGGTTCCAAGAGAAACGGGGTCGGGAGGCTCCACGAGCCCCCCAGCTGCTGGGCGGCGAGGGGCCGGGGTCGCAACGGGGGAGGGGCCGGGAGGTGCATTCTCTGGCTTGGGAGATGACAAGGGGGGCTTCAAATCCTCAAGCCCAGCTGGTTTGGGGGGGCATCTTTGGGGTTCTCAACCCCTCCATGACCTGGAGCTCCCACCCCGCCATCTCGCTGGAGCTGAATGGGATTGGGAGGGAAACTTCGGGGGGCTCTGGAGGGGGGTGGTCGCTTACCCTTGACTTCTTCATCGGGGCCGAGATGCCCAATTTCTGAAGCCCCCTACTCCTCGCCTGCACCCCCCCCCAGTGTGGGGCTGGGGGCGGGACTCACGTGAGGGTGACTGACGGGGACGCGTGTGAAATGCTGTGGGGGGGCAGGGTAAACGTGTGTGTCTTTGTGTCGTGGTTGGGTGTGACGGCCGGGTGGGGGGAGTTTGTGTGTCTGGCCGTAGCGTGGGGGGGGGGGCTTGTCCAACTAGTGCATGAGTTGGGGTGTAATCGGTACGTGAGACAGAGTCTGTGTGTGACCGTGTCCTCATGACTGACTCCAGATGACTGGGTGTTGTACAATACGTGTGTGGCCAGGTGTGTGGCTGTGTGAGAGCCTTGGAGTGAGCATGTGCTATTCTGTGCCTTTGGGTAAATCACTCTAAAAGGGTGTGTGTGTGTGTGCAAGCGCTGTGTGTGCAAACGTGTTCATCCATGCACGTGTGTGTGTGTCTCTTGGTGCCTCGCACACAACATTCATGTCCTTACAGAAGCAGGTCTCTCTCGCCATGGCACCCCTCTCTTGGGCACATTCAGGGAGCCTTGCAAAATGTGGGGCATCCAAGCTCTCTTTTGCTATCGGAAAGCCCCTCTCCTCCATTTTTGTTGAGAGCACCCCCAAGTTCTCAGATCTGTAGGAGTTCACACGGAAGCTGGGATCAAAAATAATAAAATACTCATTATAAGAGTGATCATTCATTACGTGCTTATGTGAGGGGTGCTGTTTCAACCACACAGCACCCCTCACATAGGCATTTAACATTAAGGCATTTAACCCCCTCTGCCTCCTCCCCACTAGAGCCTCCTCCCTACTAGAGCATGGTATTGTTACCCTCATTTTATAGATGGGGAAACTGAGGCACGGAAAAGTTAAATCACTTGCTCAAGCTCTAGAGTGACAGAGGTGGGACTGAACCAAGGCAGTCTGGCTCCTGAGCCCACACGATTACCCTCTTGTTAAACAATTCACTTCATGGGTGTGGACAGCGTCCGTAAAGGCGCTGGTTTTTTAGGTAGATACAAAGAGGAGAGACAATCTGGGCACCTTCCCTTTCCTCACCAAGAAACTAAGCAGACTTTGTACATCCCGAGGGGGATATTAGGAGGAATGGAGGTTAGACTCCACATAGGAGGATTTCCAGGCCGCAAGGAGAGGTTGTGGGGTCTCCTTCCTCGCTCCTCCGTTTCCCCACGAATCTCAGCACCCACGCGCTGGGTGGGATAGGGAGTGTACCCAGCGTCAGGCGTCAGGCCGCACACAGTAGGTACTTAATGGATGTATGAGCCGGAGAGAAGCAGAGACACCTGAGAGACAAGAGACCAAAAGAGGCATACACTCGAGAAACCACTGGAAAAAAAATGAACCAGGAATCAAGTTGAATTATCCTTGGAGCCACCTCCCTGGGGCTTCTCTCCTCCACCCCCTGCTAGGGGGACCCTAGATTTTCTGCCTTCTCACCAGGATTGGCTAGGGTGCCAGAGTTTGCTGCCAGAGGTGCAATTGCAGGGTGAATCCTACAGCCCCCAGGGCTGGGAGGGAGTTGCTTGGGGGGCTGGACTAACGAGGTCAGTGGAGGCGGGGCTAAAGGACAACGGGGGCGTGGCCAAATGAGGTAATCCATTAGGGCGGGGCTGGCGGAATCCTGTTGCAGGCTGCAGTGCCTCCAGGCGGCTACCGCGGGAACTACATGGTTGTGAAACAGCCCAGGTGCCCCATACACACCCTTGGCGTTGGCCCACCCAGCCTGGCACCCCAGGGAAAGAAGGGGTCTGCAGAAAGAATGCTCTGCCCCCTCTTCGCTCCCTTCATCACTTTCCAAAGACTTCTTCCCTGTCCCTGATGGGCCCAGGGATTCTTCCTAGAAATCACTTGCTAATCCATTCAATGAACAGTTATGATTATGCACTCGTCATACAGCCATCAACCGAGTCAAATCCCTGCTCTCCCAGAGTTGACCTAGCAGAGGAGACAGAAAATGACAGAATAACTATGTAATAGTGTCAGCAACTAAATACACATATTATACAATGCAGGTGACATGAAGAATAACACTTAACGTATAGAAGATTAAGCCAGGCGTGGTAGCTCACGCCTGTAATCCCAGCACTTTGAGAGGCCGAGGCGGGTGGATCACGAGGTCAGGAGTTCAAGACCAGCCTGACCAACATGGTGAAACCCCATCTCTACTGAAAATACAAAGTTAGCCGGGTGTGGTGGTGCATGCTTGTAATCCCAGCTACTTGAGAGGCTGAGGCAGGAGAATCGCTTGAACTCGGGAGGCAGAGGTTGCGGTGAGCCGAGATCGTGCCATTGTACTTCAGCCTGGGCAACAAGAGCAAAATTCCGTCTCAAAAAAAAAAAAAGATTAGAGTGATAGCAGCCAGGCACAGAGGCTCACGCCTATAATTCCACCACTTTGGGAGCCCAAGGTGGGTGGATCGCTTGAGGTCAGGAGTTTGAGACCAGCCCAGCCAATGTGGTGAAACCCCGTCTCTACTAAAAATACAAAAATTAGCTGGACATGGTGCACCCCTGTGGTCCCAGCTACTCGGGAGGCTGAGGCGGGAGAACTGCTTGAACTCAGGAGGTGGAGGTTGCAGCAAGCCGAGGTTATGCCACTGCACTCCAGCCTGGGCAACAGAGCAAGACTCTATCTCAAAAAATAAATAAATAAATAAATAAATAAATAAAATAAGAGGGTGGGGACTATTTGAGCTGGTGTGGTCAGGGAGGTGTCTCTAAGGAGGTGCCATTTGAGGTGACATCTGAAGGAGGTAAGAGGGAGCCTTGTGAGTGTCCAGGGGTAGAGCATTCAAGGTGGGAGGAACAGAAGGTGCAAAGGCCCTGGGGTAAGAATAAGCTTGGTGAGTTTCAGGAGCAGTGTGGTTGCTGGTGTGTCTGGAGAGGAGTGAGTAATGCGGAGGTCGGGGGGAGACGAGACCGGGGAAGCCAGACCACTTAGGAACTTGTAAGATGTAGGCAGAAGTTTAGATTTGACCCAGAGAGCAGGAAAGCAGGGCCTGTCAGAGGCATTGTCCATCCACCCAGGGTCTATCCAACATGTTCCGGATTCTGGCCTGGGAGACACTTCGGGCTATGAAAGAGCTTAATAGTTCTGAGCCCCACTATTTTCCTTATGGAAAAGATGCCTTCCTGATCCCTGGGAAGTCCTCCCTCAGATCTAGCTACATCATTGGCACTATCTGGGTTTGGGGCCAACTCTTTCCTGGGGCCTGCAGAGGACGCGGAGAGGGAATAATTCCGTTTAGATGACGTGCCTCAGGGAGTGTTGCAGGTGGAGGGAAGTTTGCACTAGCTGTTCCCTCTTCCTGCACACTGTCCCCCCAGTAACTATCTCTGATTTCTGCCTAAATGTCACCTCCTCCAAGAGGCCCATCCTGGACAGCTAGGTAAAATAGTTGTCTTCTGCCACTCTCTGAGGGCTTACTCCATGTTATTTTTCTTTTCCTTCTTCCTCTTTTTTTTTTTTTGTTTGCTTGTATTTTTTGAGACTGAGTCTCACTCTCGCCCAGGCTGGAGTGCAGTGGCATGATCTCGGCTCCCTGCAACCTTTGCCTCACGGGTTCAAGCGATTCTCCTGCCTCATCCTCCTGAGTAGCTGGGACTGTAGGCACGTGCCACCCCATGCCCGGCTAGTTTTTTTTGTATTTTTAGTAGGTGGGATTTCACCACGTTGGCCAGGCTGGTCTCAAACTCCTGATCTCAGGTGATCTGCTGCCCAAAGTGCTGGGATTACAGGCGTGAGCCATCGTGCCTGGCCGTATTTTTCTTTATAGCCCTCGTTTCCACATTTCTATGACTCTTCTATTCAGTCATTGTCTATTTCCCCACTAGGGTGGCAGTTCATCAGGGTTCAGCCAGCTTTGTTGTTTCTCCAGCATCTAGAACAGAGGCTGACACACAGTAGGTGCTCAAGAAATACCTGCTGAATGAATGGATGGATGGATGGATAGATGGACCCCCTCACACACACAGAGTGTCTTTCTTTCTCAAACCACAGGATTCTTGTATCAAGAGAGTGTCAGAGGAACACTTGCTCCTGGATTGAAGGCACCAAGAAAACCTGTTCTTCAGGCCAGGTGTGATGGCTGACACCTGTGATCCCAGCATTTTGGGAGACCAAAGCCAGAGGGTCTCTTGAGGCCAGGAGTTTGAGACCAGACTGAGCAATACAGCAAGATCTCATCTCTACAATAACTTTTTCTTTCTTTTTTATTTTTGAGATGGAGTCTTGTTCTATCACCCATGCTGGAGTATAGTGGTGTGATTATCTCAGCTCACTGTAACCTTTGCCTCCTGGGCTCACGAGATTCTTGTGCCTCAGCCTCCCAAGTAGCTGGGACTACAGGGGTGTGCCACCACATCCGGCTAATTTTTGTATTTTTAGTAGAGATGGGGTTTCACCATGTTGACCAGGCTGGTCTGGAACTCCTGACTTCAAGTGGTCCACCTGCCTCGGCCTCCCAAAGTGCTGGGATTACAGGCGTGAGACCCCGTGCCCGGTTTTTACAGTAACTTTGTAAACAATTGGCCAGGCTTGTAGTTCTACTCAGGAGGATCACTTGAGCCTGGGAGTTCAAGGATGCAGTGAGCTATGATTGCACCACTGCACCCCAGCTTGGGCAACACAGTGAGACCCTGTCTCCATAAAAAACAAAGAAAGAAAACCCATCTTCTTTACCTGTGCCTGAAATTCCACTGCTATTTAGGGGTAAGACGCTGTTCACCTGGGGCTCCTTTAGAGCATGTAAATGTCCCAGGGGAGGGAAGTAAAAGGCGATTTAGACTCTGAGTTAGTGTAGCCGGGTTGGGGCTGTGTTTAATATTGTGGATCTTGGGCGCCATCTAGTGGTAGAATGAGGTTTATGCAGGGACTCTGCGTCTCTGTGACTAAGGTGGGTGAAGATGTGTGGTTTTGCACCTGTGCGTGTGCATGTGAGTATGTGAGATGGCGGTGCCCAGGTCAGGGTAAAACGGGTGAGGTACTCGCCGCGGGTGCAAACATTTTTAAAATTTGATAATGATGATGATGATTTTTTTGGAGATAGAGTCTTAATGTGCTGCCCAGACTGGAGGGCAGTGGTGCAATCTCAGCTCGCAGCAACCTTTGCCCCCCGGATTCAAGCGATTCTCCTGCCTCAGCCTCCCAAGTAGCTGGTATTACAGGGGCACATCACCACACCTGGCTAATTTTTTATTTATTTATTTATTTGTATGTTTAGTAGAGACGGGGTTTCACCATGTTGGCCAGGCTGGTCCCAAACTCCTGACCTCAGACGATCCGCCCACCTTGGCTTCCCAAAGTGCTGGGATTACAGGCATGAGCTACCATGCCCAGACTATTTCTATGACGAGGTCTGGCATGCTGGAGTGCAGTGGTGTAATCGGAGCTCACTGCAGCCTCCCAACTCCTGGGCCCAAGTGATTCTTCTGCCTCTGCCTCCTGAGTAGCTAGAGTGACAGGTACATGGTACAGTATTCAGCCATCGTGCAAAATTTACGGAGATGCAAAAAAACAAAAACAAAAACAAAAACAAAAAACCCAGTAACTAAGATAAATAATATTTTAATGGAACATTTTAAGAAAGTCTAAATTAATGCAAAAAAAATCTATGATGAACAAAATCAAATTTTTAAATAAATGGGGGCCCCACCTCTGCGCTTGCACAACTCGCCTCACTGTAATTTTGGCCCCTAGGCATGTGTCTATGGTGTCATGCATGTATGTGTATGTTTGGTGGCTGTGTGCATGTTCAGGAACCATGAGCATAGGGACATGCTTGTATCATCATCACTCCAGTGACTGTATCCACGTAGGCCAACCGTATGGGTATGTGTGGATTTCTGATGAGCCCAGTGGCCGGTGTAAGTAGTGACTTTGTAGCTCCAGGATTCAATGTCAGTGCTTGAGAGGCAGTAATGTGCTGTTTTCATTTGTTTTATTTTTTATTATTTTTATTTTTATTATTATTTTTTTCAGACAGAGTCTCACTCTGTCGCCCAGGCTGAAGTGCAGTGGTGTGATCTTGGCTCACTGCTACCTCTGCCTCAGCCTCCTGAGTAGCTGGGACTATGGGCACATGCCACCACACTCGGCTAATTTTTATATTTTTAGTAGAGACAGGGTTTCACTATGTTGGCCAGGATGGTCTTGATCTCTTGACCTTGTGATCTGCCTGTCTCGTCCTCCGAAAGTGCTAGAATTACAGGCGTGAGTCACCGTGCCTGGCCATTTCTCTGGTAATTTCTATGAGAAAGACCCTGTTAGAGGCACGCACTCACTCAGGGTGGACATTGACACAGTCCGCTATGAGTGGCTGTCAGTTGCCAAATTTGGGAGACAGATACAGCAGACACATGGTACAAAGTACCAGATGTCAAGAGTCAAGTAGCCTTCCTGGGGAGTGGGGGTGGCATTTGAGGTGGGCCTTGAAGGATGAGCGAGTGAAGACTGGAGGGTAGACACAGAAGAAAGTCGTTGGTCATGCTGACAAGACCTGGTGGGTTTACTGTTATTTTACACATGATTCTAACCATGTGTTCTAGAAATGGGAACTGAGATAGCATGTGATTGATGCCTATGGTGGGTGCAGATAGGAAAAGGGAAGTGTTTTTGAAAAGGTAGGTTGTGATTTGACTGCAAAGGCTTCAAAAGCTGTGTTAAGGATGTTAGAATTTATTTCTTTATTTATATTTTTTCGAGATGGAGTCTCACTCTGTCACCCAGACTGGAGTGCAGTGGCACAATCTCAGCTCACTGCAAGCTCCCCCTCTCAGGTTCAAGCAATACTCCTGCCTCAGCCTTCCGAATAACTGGGATTACAGGTGCCTGACACCATGCCTGACTAATTTTTGTATTTTTAGGGGTTTCACCATGTTGGCCAGGCTGGTCTCAAACTCCTGACCTCGTGATCTGCCTGCCTTGGGCTACCACAGTGCTGGGATTACAGGCATCAGCCACCAAGCGCAGCCCTATCTATTTATTTTTAGAGATTGATTCTTGCTCTGTTGCCCAGGCTGGAGTGCAGTGGTGCGATCACAACTCACTGCAGCCTCAAACTCCTGTGCTCAGACAATCCTCCCACCTCAGCCACCTGAGTCACTGGGACCACAGGCATGTGCCACTATGCCCACCTAATTTTTAAAATTTTTTTCTGGAGACAGGGTCTCACTATATTGTCCAGGCTGGTCTTGAACTCCTTGGCTCATAAGATCCTCCCTCCTCAGCCTCCCAAAGTGCTGGGATTACAGGCAGGAGCCACTGCACTTGGCCTAGAATTTATTGAGCTGGTAATAGTGACTCATAGAAGAGTATGTGTGTGTTTAAATGGAAGACTTTAAACATTTTTAATTACAGTAAAATATATATAGTATAAAATTTATGACCTTAGTTATTTTTTAAGTGTACAGTTCAGTAATGTTAAATACATTCACATTGTTATGCAACCAATTTCCAGAAATCTTATCTTGCAAAACTGAAACTCTGCCCCCATGAAACACTAACTCCCCACACCCCTCTCTCAGCCCCTGGCACCCACCATTCTACTTTCTGTCTCTATGAACCTGATGGCTCTAGGGACCTCATGAGTGGAACCACGCAGTATTTGTCTTTATCGTGTCTGGTATATACCACTTAGCATAATATCCTCAAGGTTCATCCATGTCATAGCATATGTCAGAATTTCCATCCTTTTTTTTTTTCTTTTTTTTTTTTTTTTTTTTGAGACAGGCTTGCTCTGTCACCCAGGCTGGAGTGCAGTGGGATGATCTTGGCTCACTGCAACCTCCGCCTCCTGGGTTCAAGCAATTCTCCTGCCTCAGCCTCCCGAGTAGCTGACAGGCACATGCCACCACACCTGGCTAATTTTTTTTGTATTTTTAGTAGAGACAGGGTTTCACCATGTTGGCCAGGCTGGTTTTGAACTCCTGACCTCAAGTGATCCACCTGCCTCGGCCTTACAAAGTGATAGGATTACAGGCGTGAGCCACCACACCCAGCCTAGAATTTCTGTCCTTTTAAAGGCTGAATCATATTCTATTGTATGGATACACCACATTTTATTTATCTGTTCATTCATCAATAAATAGACACTGGGTTGTTTTCACCTTTAAAAAAAGAAGTTTTGGGCCGGGCACAGTGGCTCATGACTGTAATCCTAACACCTTGAGAGGCCAAAGCGGGTGGATCACCTAAGGTCAGGAGTTCGAGACCAGCCTGACCAACATGGTGAAACCCCATTTCTATTTTATATATATTAAAAATTTTAATTTTAGAAATGAGGTATCTCTCTGTCACTCAGGCTGGAGTGTGGTGGCACCATCATAGCTCACTGCGGCCTTGATCTCCTGGGCTCAAGGGATCATCCCACCTCAGCCTCCCGAGTAGCTGGGACTACAGGTGCATGCCATCACGCCTGGCTAATTCTTAAATTTTTTTTTTTTTTTTGGAGACAGAGTCTCCCTCTGTTGCCCAGGCTGGAGTGCAGTGGCACAATCTCTGCTCACTGCAAGCTCTGCTTCCCGGGCTCCAGCAGTTCTCTGCCTCAGCCTCCCAAGTAGCTGGGATTACAGGTGGCCACCACCACCCCTGGCTATTTTTATGTATTTTTAGTAGAGATAGGGATTCACCATCTTGGCCAGGCTGGTCTTGAACTCCTGACCTCGTGATCCACCCACCTGGGCCTCCCAAAGTGCTAGGATTACAGGTGTGAGCCACTGCACCCAGTCACTCATGTTTTGTAGAGATGGGGTCTTGTCATCTTGCTCAAGCAGGTCTTGAACTCCTGGCCTGAAGCAATCCCCTCACCTCAGCCTCCCAAATTGCTGGGATTACAGGTGTGAGCCCCCGCACCTGGCCTGTTTGTTTGCACCTTTGGGCTTTTTGGAATAATACTGCTATGATCATGGGTATACAAATATCTCTTTGAGACACTGAATTCAATTCTTTTGTGTACATATTCAGAAGTGGTATTGCTGGGCCAGGCATGGCGGCTTACACCTGTAATCCCAGCAATTAGGAGGCTGAGGTGGGCGGATTGCTTAAGCCCAGGAGTTTGAGACCAGCTTCAGCAATATGGTGAAACCCTATCTCTACAACAAATACAAGAATGAGCTGTGCTTGTGGTCCCAGGTACTTGGGAGGCTGGGGTGGGAGGATCACTTGAGCCCGGGAGGTCAGGGCTACAGTGAGCCATGATTATACCACTTCCTGGGTGACAGGGTAAGTAAGATCCTGTCTCAAAAAAAAAAAAAAGTAACTAAGCTTTAAGTTTTTGAGGAAGTATGATAATATTTTCCACAGCAGGTGCACTGTTTTACAAAGGGTTCCTATTTTTCCATTTCCTCACCAACACCTGTTATTTCTGTCTGAAAGCTTCTGACCACAACGTTTTTGTCAACTGAATAATATTTAACTTGTTTTGTTTTGTTTTGTTTAGACAGGGTCTAAACAAACTCTGTCACCCAGGCTAGAGTGCAGTGGTGTGATCTCGGCTCACCACAGCCTCCACCTTCTGGACTCAAGCCATTCTCCCACCTCAGCCTCCCAACACCCCTAGTAGCTGGGACTACACACGGCCACGCCTGGCAAATTTTTTGTAGAGATGGGGATTTCACTGTGTTGCCCAGGCTGGTCTCGAATTCCTGGGCTCAAATCATCCGCGTGCCTCAGCCTCGCAAAGTGCTGGGATTACAGGCATAAGCCATGGCGCCCAGCCATAACTTTGTTTTATGTGTGTTTCTGTTTTAGAATATCATATGTATATATATATATAAGTCAGATATATATATATCATATATATATTTTTTGATTCATTAACATTGAACTCCCGGCCAATAGCACTAGATCTGATGCCTGAATGAAGCTTCTCTAACACGTTTTTTTTTTCCCCGTAAGACACATCACAGGCTTCTTGCACTTCGAAACACTAGACTACACTTTGGCACCGTGCGTGGGGGGCCATTGAAGATAGCGAAGTCATCAACAAACAGCACAAAAATATGAAAAGCTTGGCACTAAATGGAGCGTAAAAGACACTTGCGTGTAGTTTCAGAGCTGGAGCAAGAACGCAGCGCGTCTCATTAGACCTCAGCGGGGAAGGTGCGTGTCGGGTGACAGAAGTATGTTGTCGGGCTGAGTGTAGTGGCTCACACCTGTAATCCTGGTACTTTGGGTGGCCAGGGTGGAAGGATGGCTTCAGCCCAGGCCCACCTCTACAAAAAAGAAAAAAGACAGAGACAGTGTCTCACTCTGTTTCCTAGGCTGGAACTAAGTGGTGTGATCTCGACTCGCTGCAACCTCTGCCTCCTGGGTTCAAGCGATTCTTGTGCCTCAGCCTCCCGAGAAGCTAGGACTATAGGCACATGCCACCACGCCCAGCTAATTTTTATATTTTTAGTAGAGATGGGGTTTTGACATGTTGGCCAGGCTGGTCTTGAACTCCTGACCTCAGGTGATCCTCCCACCTTGGCCTCCCAAAGTGCTGGGATTACAGGCATTAGCTAAGCATGGTGCTACATGCCTATAGTCCCAGCTACTTGGGAGGATTGCTTGAGGCCAGGAGGTAAAGGCTGTAGTAAGCTATGATCCCACCACTGCACTCTACCCTGTTTCTTTCTTCTTTTCTTTTCTTTTTCTTTTTTTTTTTTTTCTGAGACAGAGTCTTATTGTGTCATCTAGGCTGGAGTGCAGTGGCACAATCTTGGCTCACTGCAACCTCTGCTTCCTGGGTTCAAGTGATTATTATACGTCAGCTTCCTAAGCGTCTGGGATTACAGCCATGCACCCACCATACCTGTCTAATTTTTATATTTTTAGTAGAGATGGGGTTTCACCATGTTGACCAGGCTGAACTCCTGACCTTAAGTGATCTGTCCACCTCGGCCTCCCAAAGTGCTGGGATTACAGATGTGAGCTGCTGCACCTGGCAACTCTACCCTATTTCTAAAAAAGAAAAAAAGAATTATCACTGCATGTCCGCTAATGACCACAAAAGCCCCAGTGAGTATTGATCTTACAGTATAAACAAATTGCAACAAGTAGGCAAATTTGCAAATCTGGAATTTGCAAATCGTAAAGCTCAACTGTAAATTCGTAGCAGTGGGATTGCTGAGTCATGGGGAGAAACTGCTGTACAGTCTTCCAAAGTTTCAGAAACTCTTCCAAAGGGTCAACAGTGTACTCTTCCACCAGTAGCATATGAAGTGTCCCAGTTGCTCCATATCCTCACCAACACTTGCGGTTGTCTTTCTTTTTCTTTTCTTTTCTTTCTTTTTCTTTTTTGTTTTGAGACAGGGTCTTACTCTCATCCAGGCTGGAGTACAGTGGCATGATCTCTGCTTGCTGCACCCTCAACCTCCCAGGCTCAAGGATCCTCCCACCTCAGCCTCCCAAGTAGCTAGAACCACAGGCATGCACCACTATGCCTGGATATTTTTTTTTTTTTTTGTAGAGATGGGGTTTTGCCCTATTGCCCAGGCTAGTCTCAAACTCCTGAACTCAAGCAATCCACCTGCCTTGACTTCCCAAAGTGCTGGGATTACAGGTATGAGATACCATGCCTGGGCTTTTTTTTTTTTTAATTTTAGACATTCTGATGGGTACCAGCTAGTATTGCATTGTGGGTTTATTTATAAATTTATTTTTGTTTTTTTGAGTCAGGATCTGGTTATGTTGCCCATGCTGGTCTCCAATTCCTGGGCTCAAGTGACCCTCCCTCCTCAGCCTCCCAAAGTGCTGGGAACATAGTGGGTTTAATTTCCATTTCCTGATGATGAATGATGTTAAGTGCCTTTCCATATGTTTATTGACAACTTGGATATCTGCTTTCGTGAAATGTCTAAGTCTTTTGCCCACTTCTCTGTCCGGCTGTCTGCTTTTTTTCCTCCTGATTTGTAGGAACATGTGTGTGTGTAACCAGATTTTACGTAGATACATATACATATTTTACATAACTATAAAATCAGGATATGAGGGGTTTTTTTGTGTGTGTTTTTGTTTTGTTTTGTTTTGTTTTGAGACAGTCTCGCTCTGTCGCCCAGGCTGGAGTGCAGTGGTGCAATCTTGGCTCACTGCAACCTCTGCCTCCCAGGTTCAAGCAATTCTGCCTCAGCCTCCTGAGTAGTTGGGATTACAAGTATGTGCCACCACACTCAGTGAATTTTTGTATTTTTAGTAGAGACGGTGTTTCACCATGTTGGTCAGGCTGGTCTCAAACTCCTGACATCGTGATCCACCTACCTCAGCCTCCCAAAGTGCTGGGATTACAGGCATGGGCCACCATGCCCAGCCCTTTGGATATGAGTTTTTTATTGGACATAAGGATTGTAAATATCTTCTCCTCTGTAACTTTTCTTTTCATAGTGATGTCTTTTAATCAATAGAATTCCTTAATTTCATTTCATTTCTTTTTTTTTTTTTTTTTGAGACAGGGTCTTGCTGTGTTGCCCAGGCTGGAGTGCAGTGGCACAATTATGGCTCACTGCAGCCTCGATCTCCTGGGCTCAAGTGATCCTCCCACCTCAGCCTGCTGAGTTGCTGGAACTACAGGTGCACACCACCACACCCAGCTACTTTTTGTAGTTTTTGTAGTGATGACGTTGCATTGTGTTGTCCAGGCTGGTCTCAAATTCCTGGGCTCAAGCCATCCTTCCACCCCGGCCTCCCAAAGTGCTGGGATTACAGGCGTGAGCCACTGCACTCAACCAGGATTTTTTAATTTTAATGTGGTTCAAATAATTTTTTCTTTTATGGCTACTGCTTGTTAGTGTCCTATTTTAAAAATCTTTGCCTAGCTGGGCACAGTGGCTCATGCGCCTATCTTCCCAGCATTGTGGAAAGCTGAGGCAAGGGGATGGCTTGAGCCCAGAAGTTCGAGACCAGCCTGGGCAATGTGGCAATAACGTCTCTACCAAAAGTTAAAAAAAAAAAAATTAGCCAAGTATGGTGGCATGTGCTGTAGTTCCCAGCTACTTGGGAGTTTGAGGCAGGAGGATCTCCTGAGCCAGGGAGGCTGAGGCTGCAGTGAACTCTGATCACGCAGCTGCACTCTAGCCTGGGTGACAGGGTAGGCAAAACCCTGTTTCAAAACAGCAACAACAACAAAATCCAAAACAAACAAAAGGGAATTATAATTCTGTCTGTTGCATAGAGGTATTCTGAGGGTTAAATGAGTTACGACACGTACTTTGCTGCAAATGGTGTCTGGCACACGATAGTGCTAAATAAACCTCAGCAATTATTGATATTTTTCAGACAGTTATGAATTTTTTACCTCCTGGGAATTTCAAGGGAATTTTTTTTTTTTTTTTTTTTGGCACTCTGTCGCCCAGGCTGAAGTGCAGTGGTGTGACCTCTGCAACCTCCATCTCCCAGGTTCAAATGATTCTCCTGCCTCAGCCTCCCAAGTAGCTGAGATTGCAGGCGTGCATCACCACGCCCAGCTAAATTTCTTTTTTTTTTTTTTTTTGAGACTGAGTTTCTCTCCTGTTGCCCAGGCTGGAATGCAATGGCGTGATCTTGGCTCACTGCAACATCTGCCTCCCGGGTTCAAGTGATTCTCCTGCTTCAGCCTCCTGGGTAGCTGGGACTACAGGCACTTGCCACCACGCCCAGTTAATTTTTTTGTATTTTTAGTAGAGATATGGTTTTACCATGTTGGCCAGGATGGTCTGGATCTCTTGACCTTGTGATCCATCCACCACCTCAGCCTCCCAAAGTGCTGGGATTATAGGCATGAGCCACTGCACCTGGCCCCAGAAGAAACTTTTTTCAGTGGCTTACTAGCGTGATGCTCACGGTGATGATGATGGGGAAGAGGGGTCACTTTCTTGAGATATTTCTGCAACAGGATTAGCTGGCTATGGTGCTGGTTTGGATAGAGGAGGAGGGATGGAGAAGGAGGGGTGAAAAGTAAATAATCTCTCATTTCTGACCATGGGTACATCATCGCCAGGACCAGGGTGATGCAAGGAAGGAATCTTGGGCTCAAAATTTAAGGAGACACTTATCTCGTGTTAGTACAGTGCAGGGCACCTCAAAAAGGGAACTTGCAGGGAAAGTTTAAAAATGCCTTCCCCAGCTGGGCACCGTGGCTCACGCCTGTAATCCCAGCACTTTGAGTGGCCGAAGTGAGCGGATCACCTGAGGTCTGGAGTTTAAGACCAGCCTGACCAACATGGAGAAACCCCATCTGTACTAAAAATACAAAATTAGCCGGGTGTGGGGGCGCATGCCTGTAATCCCAGCTACTCAGGAGGCTGACTTCTTGAAGTAATGAAAAAAAAAAAAAAGGCTGAGGCAGGTGAATCGCTTGAACTCAGGAGGCGGAGGTTGCAGAGCCAGGATCACACCATTGCACTCCAGCCTAGGCAACAAGAGTGAAAATCTGTCTCAAAAACAAAAAATGCCTCCCCCTTTTTGTAGAGACAGGGTCTTGGTCTGTTACCCAGGCTGGAGTGCAGTGGTGCCATCGTTGCTCACTGCAGCCTCAAACTCTTGGGCTTAAGCAATCCTCCCACCTCAGCCTTTCAAGTAGCTGGGACTACAAAGACATGCCACCATGCCCAGCTACTTAAAAAAATTTGAGGGGTGGGGCCAGGTGCAGTGGCTCATACCTGTAATCAAAATCCCAGCACTTTTGGAGGCAGAGGCGGGCAGCTCACCTGAGGTCAGGAGTTTGAGACCAGCCTGGACAATAAGGCTAAACCCTGTCTCTACTAAAAAAGATAATACAAAAATTAGCCAGGCGTGGTGGCACATGTCTGTAATCTCAGCTACTCAGGAGGCTGAGGCACCAGAATCACTTAAACCCTGGAGGCAGAGGTTGCAGTGAGTCAAGATCTTGCCATTGCACTCCAGCCTGGGTGACAGAGCAAGACTCTGTCTTAAAAAAAAGATTTTTTTTTTTTTGGCGGGGGCCAGGTGTGGTGGTTCATGCCTGTAATCCCAGCACATTGGGAGGCTGAAGCAGGCAGATCACCTGAGATCAGGAGTTCAAGACCAGCCTGGCCTGCATAGCAAAACCCTGTCTCTACTAAAAATACAAAAATTAGCCAGGCAAGGTGGCGCGTGCCTGTAATCCCAGCTACTAGGGAGGCTGAGGCGAGGGAAATCACTTGAACTGGGAGGGGAAGGTTGCAGTGAGCCAAGATGGGGCCACTGCACTCCAGCCTGAGTGACAGAGCAAGACTCTGTCTCAAAAACAAACAAAAAAAAATTGGAAGAGAAGAGGTCTCACTGTGTTGCCCAGGCTGGTCTCGAACTCCTGGCTTCAAGCAATTCTCCCACTTCAGCAGCCCAAAGTGCTGGGATGACAGGCATGAGCTACTATACCTGGTGGATCTCCTCTTTTTAGCAGTTTTATGGAGGTATAATTTACAGACCATAAAATTCACCTGTGTAAGCGTGGAATTCAATGACTTTCCCTAAATTTACAGAGTTGTGCAGCCATCACCCTGATCCAATATTAGAACATTTTCATCACCCCCAAAACGTCCCCATGCCCATTTGCATTCCATCTCCACTGCCACCCCCAGTTCCAGACAATCTCTCGTCTACTTTCTGTCTGTATTGATTTCCTCTCCCTGGACATTTTGTATAAATAGAATTATAAACTATGTGGCCTTTTGCGTCTGGCTCCTTTTACTTAGCGAAATGTTTTTGAGGATTGTCCACATTGTGGCATAGATCAGGAGTGTGTTCCTTTTTATGGCTGAATGGCATTCCATTGTATGGATGTACTGCAATTTGTATTTTATTCATTCACCAGTTGATGGGTATTGAGATTGTTCATTGACAAATGCTGCTATGAATATTCATGTGTAGATCTTTTAGTGGACATATGCTTTGGTTTCTCTTGGGTAGATGGAATTGTTGGGTCTTTAAAAAAACTTTTAGGGTCTGGCGTGGTGGCTCACACCTACAATCCCAGCGTTTTGGGAGGTTGAAGCGGGTGGATTGCCTGAGCCCAAGAGTTTGAGACCAGCCTGGGCAACACAGTGAGACTCTGTCTTTACAGAAAACTTAAAAAATTAGCTGGGCAAGGTGGTGTGCCTCTGTAATCTCAGCTATTCCGGAGGCTGAAGTGGGAGGATCACTTGAGCCCAGGAGTTTGAAGTTACAGTGAGCTATGATTGCACCACTGTACTCCAGCCTGGGCAACAGAGTGAGACACCCCCCAGGTCCCCAGCCTTAAAAAATAAAAAAAGATGAAAGAACGAAAATGGCCAGGCAAGGTGGCTCACGCCTGTCATCCCAGCACTTTGGGAAGCCGAGGTGGGCAGATCTCTAGAGGTCAGGAGTTCGAGACCAGGCTGGCCAACATGGTGAAACCTCATCTCTGCTAAAAATACAAAAATTAGCCAGGCATGGTGGCACACGCCTGTAAACCCAGCTCCTCAGGAGGCTGAGGGGTGAGAATCGCTGGAACGCAGGAGATGGAGGTTGCATTGAGCAGAGATTGTGCTACTGCACTCCAACATGGGCAACAGAGCAAGACTCTATCTCAAAACAAAACCAGTAAAAAAAGAACTAAAGGAGGGTAAGTGGCAGAGAGTGGTGGGGGGGCTCCGATTGTAGATGAGGTGACCAGGGACAGTCTTTTAGATAAGATCGCCGTATCACTGAGGGTCTTGTTAGGGAAACAAACCACTCTACGTGTTTCAGAGAGGGAGAATTTATTTTTATGTATGTATGTATGTATGTACGTATGTATGCATGTATTTTTATTTATTTTTTTTGAGACGGAGTCTCAGTCTTTCGCCCAGGCTGGAGTAAAATGGCACACTCTTGGTTCACTGCAAACTCCGCCTCCTGAGTTCAAGCAATTCTCCTGCCTCAGCCTCCCAAGTAGCTGGGATTACAGGTGCGCGCCACCACGCCCAGCTAATTTTTGTGTTTTTAAGTAGAGACGAGGTTTTACCATGTTGGTCAGGCTTGTTTCAAACCCCTGACCTCATGATCCACCCGCCTCAGCCTCCCAAAGTGCTGGGATTACAGGCATGAGCCACTGCACCCAGCTGTATTTATTTATTTTTTGAGACAAATTTTTGCTCTTATTGCCCGGACTAGAGTGCAGTGGTGCGATCTTGACTCACTGCAACCTCTGCTTCCTGGATTCAAGCCATTCTCCTGCCTCAGCCTCCCAAGTAGCTGGGATTATAGGCATGTGCCACCACTCCTGGCTTATTTGTGTATTTTTAGTGGAGATGGAGTTTCATCTTGTTGGCCAGGCTGGTCTCAAACTCCTGACCCTCAAGTGATCCACCCGCCTCAGCCTCCCAAAGTGCTGCAATTACAGGCATGAGCCACTGCGCCCGGCCGAGGGGGAATTTAACACAGGAAATTGGTTAAGTGGGAGAGCGAAGAGTTGAGAAGCCACATGGGATGATGAGGAAATCCGGAATAAGCTACAGCAGGAAGCTATAGGAGGGACATGGCAAAGAGGGCATGTGATGAGGAAGGGACCCTTGGGTGGGAACTGGGACGATGGAGGAGGCGTAGACACTGTCAGGAAACACCCTCCACCCCAAGCAGTAACAGAGGGAAGAAACATCCTGGCTTCTCCCTTCCTCCCCAACCTCTGATCTCCCTCCGTTGCCTCCCATTGGATAAACCGAACAGGAAGCCAGTATGCAATGAAATCTGGGAAATGTAGTTTTCTGGGGGAAGGCCAGGGCATGGCTCTGACCCACACCATAACAGAGCAGAGATGCAAATTAAATAAAGGGCTGGGAGTGGTGGTTTACAACTGTAATCCCAGCTATTAGGGAGGCTGAGGCGGGAGGATCACTTCAGCCTAGGAGTTAAAGGCTGCATTAAGCTATGATCGAACCACTGCACTCCAGCCTGGGTGACAGAGCAAGACCCTACCTCTTAAAAATACATTAATTAGGCAGGGCACAGTGGCTCACGCCTGGAATCCCAGCACTTTGGGAGGCTGAGGTGAGGGGATCACCTGAGGGTCAGGAATTCGAGACCAGCCTGGCCAACATGGTGAAACCCCATTTCTATTAAAAATACAAAAATTAGCTGGGCATGGTGGTGTGCGCCTGTAGTCCCAGCTACTCAGGAAGGTGAGGTGGGAGGATCGCTTGAACCCAGGAGGCAGAGGTTGTAGTGAACCAAGATCGTGGCACTGCACTCCAGCCTGGTGACAGATCGAAGCTCTGTCTCAAAATAGAAAAAAAAAAAAAATTAATTAAGTAGAGGAACAAGCCACGTGAGCATCCTTGGTGATAGTGTTTTGGGTAGAGGGAACAGGAAGTTCAAAGGTCCTGAGGTAGGAGTGTCCCAGATGGAGCCAAAACATTGAGAGTGGGTGTTGGTGGTCCAGGCAAATGAGAGGGACAGGGAACCTAGGACAAAGCCCTGAGAGTTACAGACTTTTAGGGAGCAGCAGCAGACAGCCACGGCACAGCCAGAGGTGGATGCGGAACTGAGAAGTGTTATCTCTGAAAGTCAAGGGAAAAAGGAGTTTCAAGAAGGTGATGGTGTACTGAGACCGACTTCCTGTGAGAATGACCTAATGAGGACTGGCATGAGGGTATGCACCTGGCAAATTGGCACCTTTGCTGAGAGGAGTTTTGGAAACACGGGGGAGGTGGCAGGCGAGGAATTAAATGCAAGCAAGTACAAACTCACACTCCTTGGATAAGTTTGGATGCACTGAGCTAAGGTAGTTTCCCACAGCACCCGTGGCCAGAGGGTGAGAAAGTATCTCTGGATTCCAAATTGTCTAAGCCAGGAGGCCTGGAGCCTAGTTGGTCTTGAGGTCTGAAATCAGACAGACTTGGTTTCAAAGCCTGGGCCCCCACTTCCCTGCTGGGTTCCCCTGAACTGGGCACCCCTCCTCTCTGAGCTCAGTCTCCTCACCTGGAAATAGGGGTGTCGCTGTCCTGTTAACAATGCGTCTGCGAAGTGTTCAGCACTCATCAGTGAAAGCTTTGGAACAAGTTGGCAGGAACTCATCTTTTTTTTTTTGGAGACAGGGTCTCACTCTGTTGCCCAGGCTGGAGTGCAGTGGCTTGATCTTGGCTCGCTGCAACCTCCACCTCCCGAGTTCAAGCGATTCTCCCGCTTCAACCTCCCGAGTATCTGGGATTACAGGCGTGCACCACCATACCCGGCTAATTATTGTATTTTTAGTAGAGATGGGGGTTTCATCATGTTGGCCAGGCTGGTCTTGAACTCCTGGCCTCAAGTGATCCACCTGCCTCAGCCTCCCAAAGTGCTGGGATGGTGAGCTACCCTGCCCGGCCTCAAATAATAACAATGGCAGCTACTGTTTGAAAAACCTACCATGTCCCAGACACTCCTAAAGTATTCTACAAACATCATCATCCTTTACTCTCCCCCTGGCTCACTCCAACCTCCTTGGCCTCCTTCCTGGTCCTTGAACACTCCTGCTTCAGGGCCTTTGCACTTGCTGTTCCTGTTGCCTGGAACTCTCTTTCCCCAGATATCCAGATGGTTCCCTTCCTCACTTTCTTCAGGTTTCTGCTTAAATGCCCCTTTTTCCAATCACCCTGTTTAAAGTTTACTTCCCCTTCCTCCTAATATCCTAAGCACTTAACTTTTTCCCTCTATTTCTTGACAGTCTCACCACCTAGAATATTCATCTTTACATCTGGCCTGGAGGCTCACTCCTGGAATCCCAACACTTTGGGATGATGAGGTGGGAAGATCGATTGAGGCCGGGAGTTCGACCAGCCTGGGCAACACAGCGAGATGCCCATCTCTACCTTAAAAAAATAAGAAAAAGAATATTCAATTTCACACAAACAGGCATTTTTGTCTGTTGTTCACAGTGCCTGGGACGTAGTAGATGCTCAGTAAATTACCTGATTCTCAGGATAACCAAACCCTTTACGGGTGTTAGGTTTCCATTACCCACTTGGCAGATGGGGAAACTGAGGCAGAGACAAGCAGGCATCGCTGTAGGTTACACCTGCATCTCGGTGTTGTCCAGCTCAGAAAAAAAGACGGTTCCAGACCCCCTGCCCCACTCTCCCCTCATGTTTGGCGCTTCTCCCCAGCCTTAGCCCGAGGCCCGAGGCCACCGCCTGGAAAGGCCTGAGTCATCGCCGCCTCCAGACGGCGGCGGCCGCGGGCTGAGGGCGACGGTGGCGGCGGCGCGAGGTGATGCGGGGACGCCAGGAGGGGGCGTGAGTGCAGGCAAAACAGAGGAAATTAAAACCCGCCAGGCGCACCTCTCCGCGGCCCCGCAGCCGCCGCTGCCGGCTGGTGCGTGGGCGGACGGGTGGGCGGCGAGGGCACTGCGCTTCCCGCTCCCCCGAGCGGGCGGGCCCGGAGCGGGTCCCCGGGGTCGCGAGGAAGGTCCGAAGTGTGAGTGCCCCGCCCCTACCCCAAGTTCAAGTTGCGAGTCTACACCCGCCCGGGACTCGCCTCCTTAAAGCTGCGTGCTGGGTCTCCGCGGTCCCTGGGTAGGAAGCTGCCCTTGGTAGTCGTGGGAACTCCTCTCCCGGCTGAAGTGACCCCACGACCGCACCTGCACCCAAGCAATTGCATCTGCTGGCCCTGGATCACTCCACCCTGGGGGCCCGAAATGACCGTGGGATCCCTAGAGTGATCGCGATGCCGGGAAGGAAGCCCCTTCCCCCAGCTAAAGGAGACCCTTGGCGACCCGATTCATGGGAGCGCACGAGCGTGTCGCCCCCCACGCCCCCCAGTGCCAGCTCTCCGAGGTTTTAGGGAGCCAGGGTGGGTGTCCCAACAGTAGGTGGGTGGGGACTTGCGACTCCGGCCCCCTGACTGCCTTGGGTGGCGGGGGTGGGCCGAGTGCCTCTTTATTCGCGGGGTCCCGCGGCTGGGGCTCGGAGAGGGGCTGCGCTCGGGCGGGGGCCCGGGAACACCGCCTGGAGGGAGGGGTGGGAATACCGCTGGGGGGCGGGGCTGGGGATGCCACCGCGGTGGGTGTGGGGCGCTTGGGGAATGCCACCAGGGGGAGGTCCCCCACCCCCGTGAGCGGTCCCCGGCGGGGGGCGGGCGAGGCCGCCGGGTGGGGGGTGAGGGCAGTCTGGGCGCCCCCCACCCCCCGCCGGGCTCCGGGCCGGAGCCGTGACGTCACGGCGGCTGGAAGTGCCCGGCACGGAGGCGCGGGAGGGGGCGGGGGGCCGAGCCGGCGCTTTATAAGAGGAGCCCGCCAGGCGCGCGGAGCCGCAGCCCGCGTCCCCGAGCCCCCCCATCCTGGCCCGGACCCGCCCCCCCCCCCGCAGCTCGCGCTCGGGCCCCCTCTCCCAAGTCCCCCGGAGCGTCTGGGTGGCTAGGGCCGGAGCGCCCCGCGGCGGGCCGGAGCAGGGACGCGCGGCGGGCGGCCGCGGGGCATGAGGCGGGGACGCGATGTCGGTGCCGCTGCTCAAGATCGGGGCCGTGCTGAGCACCATGGCCATGGTCACCAACTGGATGTCGCAGACGCTGCCCTCGCTCGTGGGGCTCAACGGCACAGTGTCCCGTGCGGGCGCCTCCGAGAAAATCGTGAGTGGCCGCCGAGCTGGGGGCGCTCCCGGGGGGCGTGGTGCCCGCGCCACCGCCGCTGCCGCCGCCGCAGCCCCCGGGGGCCCCCACCTATCCCCCCCACCTGCGTGCTGCCCACGACCCTGCCCGGCGCGCCTGGGTAGGGGACGCCCTCTGGGGCTCCAGGGTGGGACGTGGAGGCAGAAGGAGCCCCAGGACCCCCAGCCACCTCTGCGCCATTTAGCATGGTTCTTGCTGTTATTATTGATGATGATTATTATTAGCGAGCAATATCTGAGCGCCAACAGCGTACCAGGCTCGCTCTGGCCCCAGGGCGAAGGGGACAAGGGCTGCGGAATTGAGCCGGGTCCGGGCTGAATGGGGTGCAGCGGAAGGGTGAGACTCAAGGGACCCTGGCTCTGAAAGAGGGGAGGATCCAGGGGTCTCCGAGTGTTTCCACCTTCAGGGTCTCTGCCTAGCTGCGTCTCGGCGTCTCTGAGTAGTTCTATCTCTATTCATTTCCCCTGCTTTGCGTCTCTGGGTCTCTTTCTATTAATATTTCTGTCTCTGTCTCTGGCTCTGTGGCACTGTCTGAGAGTTTGTATCTCTTTTTGTCTTTCCTTTTCTCTCCCCTGCACACCCGCCTCCATTCTTGCCTTGCCATGTGCTGAATATTTATCCCCATAACTCACCCTCCCTGGGAGGTAGACTGGGCGCAGACTGGGGCTGGGGCTGACGCTGCCTCCAGGAGCTCCGGGATTGCGCCTTCCCATCCCATCCCCCTTTGTGGCTTTATCTTCAAGCTTCCCCACCACAATCTTCCCTGGGTCGGGGGAGAAGGAGAGAACTCTGTCCGGTTCATGGTGGTGTCCTGGGGAGAGAGGGGAAGGGCTTCCTTCATTGCAAACTTCCCTGGGCCTCCTCCAGATATGCCCCTCCCCTCCCACTCCACCACCCTCTGGCAGCCACACTCCTCGTCCATCTGTTTGGGGGGCTCCTCCCAAATCGTCCCACAAACCCAGGCTGGGATGCCTGGGGCACCCTTTCTTTAGCTCCAACTTCACCAACCCTCCCTTGCTTAGCCCCAAATGGTCATCATGAAGCTTCTTTCTCTCTCATTACTAGGGGCAAAGAAGAATTTGTTCCCTAGGGTCGTAGGCAGCTGTGTGTGGTGGTGGTGGGGACATCTGAGAAGGCTTTGTCCGGCCCCTGGTGGGGGTGGTATTAGGCTTGACACAGGTGAGAGCATTCAGGCCAGATTCTCAGACTTGCAGCCGAAGTGTGAAGCGCTGTGTTTCTGTGTCTGTCACATCAAGTGCTGTTATTTGGATATGTCCTGGTGTGTCTATATGTACGTGTTTTGGTGTGTATATGGGGGAATGGGAGTGGAGAAAGTTGATGTGCATTGCTGTCATGGGGTCTGGATGTGTCTTCTTGTGTGTGAGGGTGCGTCCCAGAATGAGTGTGGGTGTGTCCCAGAGTGACTGTGCTTGGGTGTGGACGTATCTGTGTGTGTATCTGCAATTGCCTGTCCCTACTATGGGTTTGCATTGTTACAAGACTGCATGTGTGCATATGGCTTATTATACATGAGTATGACACAGGCTTCTTGCTGTTGTCATCTGAGAAGGGAGAGAGATGGTATCTCATTGAAATCTAAAGCTAAATTTCCCTCCACCACCATCAAAAGCGTGTGTCTCTGTGCATGTGTTCTGTGCAGGTGTGTGTAAATGTGTATATATGGTGTGTCTGCAGAATGTATACATAAGTGTGTAAGAGCATGTCTACGAGTTATGGTTTTGTGTGTGTATACGTACCTGTGCAGACGTATGTGTGCAAGTATCTTTGTGTGCATATGTGTGGACAGATATGTCTTTGTAAGTGTGTGCATATAGGTGCAAGTGCATATTTATGAATGTGTGTGTGTGCCTGCCTTGTAGGCATGCGGGTAGGATGCTCTGTGTGCTGTGTGTTTTCCGTAAGTGTGTATATGTGTGCCCAAACAGACCTGATCTCTACTCTGGCCCATTCGTAGCTAACAGCACCTTCATCCAATGCTTCCATGAATTCACCCATCGCTGATTCCACCCCATCCCTCAGTCTTATTATACTTTGTCAAAAGGGATCTGGGAAGTGAGATGTTAAGGTACTCAGGGTGAGGGCTGGGAGGGGACTGTGACATAAGGATGTCTATCTTGGGAGTCTGATAGACCTACGTTGAAATCTAGATTTTTTGTCCCCAACTTACTCTATGACTCTGGCCAGTGACTTTGTCACTCTGAGCGATTGTTTTCTCATCTATAAAATGGGAATGATGTCTCACCTCACAGAATTGTTGTAGATAGCAGAGATCTGCTGTTCAAATTCCCATCCTTTCACCCTTCCATATATCTCTTCATCCATCCATCCTTCCATCCATTATTTCATTTATCCATCTATTTTTACGTACATCCTTCCATCTGTCTTGCTATCCATCTCCATTCATTCATTCATCCACCCACCTATTATTCCATCAGTCCATCCATCTATCCATTCATTATTTCATCTACCCATCCATTTTCATACCCATCCTTCCATCTCCCTTGCTCTCCATCTCTCTCTCTATTCACTCATCCATCCACCCATTATTCCATCTGTCCATCCATCTGTACATCCATCCTTTTACACATCCATTCCTTCATCCTTCCACACTTCTCTTTCCATCTTTCCATGATTTATCATTTGTCTCTCTGTCCTTTCATGGATTCGTTCTTCTATCCATCCATCTTTCTATCCATGCATTCATCAATCCCTCCGTCGACCAATTATTTATTATCTAACCACCTCTATTTCTAGATTCTATGCATCCATCCTTCCACCATCCATCTAACCTCTCCATCCATTCATCTGTCCTTCCATCCATTTTATTTATTCCACAAAACTATTTTCTTTAAGAGATGGAGTCTCACCATGTTTGCCCAGGCTGGTCTTGAACTCCTGGGCTCAAGGGATCCTCCAACCTCAGCCTCCCAAAATGCTGGGATTACAGGCAGGAGCCACCAGCACCTGGCCTATTCCACAAGACTGTCAAGTGCCTCTCTGGCACTGAGCTGGGGGTTTTCATACATAAAAATGCTTTTGGTGGTTTTCATACATAAAAATGTCAAGCATTTTTATGTTTGAAAACCCCCAGCTCAGTGTCTAAGATAACAGATGCTCAGTTAGTGATAAGATGTTTGAGTTAAACATATCTATGGGTTTGAATTCTGGCCCTGTAATTTACTAGCTGTGTGATTTTAATTTCTCTAAGCCCCAGTTTCCTTACTGTGATTATTATTATTATTTTTTTTAGAGAAAGAGTCTCACTGTGTCACCCAGGCTGGAGTGCAATGGTACAATCATAGCTCACTGAAATCTGGAACTCCTGGGCTCAAGTCATTCTCTGTTCTTAGCCTCCTAAGAAGCTGGAATTCTACTTCCTTATTAGGGGGAATTTAGAGTCTTCATGAGACTGTAAGATCCTTGAAGACATCTGTGTTTTGCTCACTGCTGAACCCTAAGGCATGACGCATAGTAGGCCTACAATAAGTATTTGTCAAATGACTGAATTCACAGTCACACCTTCTTAAGGATTTGTGGATTCCTCCTTCAAATGGAAACAAATAAACAAATAACAGGCACATAGTAGGTGTTTAGTAAGGAGGGGTTGTTTTGTTTGCCCTTCTAGCCAAGCTGGAATAAATGTTTCTCAAGTGTCTAAATCAATTTCACCTTCCTCAGGACTGGGGAGAACAAATGGGAGGTGACCAGGCACATAGTAGGTGCTCAGTTAGGAGGAGATGTCAGAAGGTGAGCGCACCAACGTCGGGGAGGCTGAGGGGTTCAGGAAACGAAGCAGTGTGGATTCCCAAAGTCAGGAGGTGGAGGGTTGGATGCTGGTGTTTGGCTTTGAAAAGGACCAAGTGGTGGGGGAGGGGTGAGCCTAGAGCCTCAGAGGTCCTGCTTCTCTCTGGCTTCCTCCTCCTGAATTGCAGAAGCAGCTTAGCATTCCTGTGGTTACAGACCATCTCTGGGAAGGTGCGAGGAGGAAGCTGCCGCTACAACCTTTGGCCAACTCCCAGCCATAAACCATCCCTGTGAGATAGGAGCCTTAGGCGGAATGGCTCCTCACCTGGGGATCATAAATCCAGGACCAGACTAAGAGGTGTCAGCTGTATTGCCAGCCATGGCCATCATTTCGGGGCTTGAAGTGAAATACCTGAATCTTGCATGTTATACCCTTAACCATCCCCTCCTGGAGAGAAGGAAGAGGTGATGGGGAGGAGTGAGCTATTTTAGGGGGACCTTTTGCTTCATGGGAAGAATAGGGAGGGGCTGAGCAGCTCTCAGCAAAAAGCACTTAGAGTGACACCGGGGCTCATGCCTGTAATTCTCAAGCTTTGGGAGGCAGGAGTGGGAAGATTGCTTGAGGCCAAGAGTTCAAGACCAGCCTGGGCAACACGGCAAGATCCTGTCTCTACAAAAAAATTAAAATAGGCCCAGCACAGTGGCTCACATGTGTAACCCCAGCACTTTGGGAGGTCTAGGTGGGAAGATTGCTTAAGGCCAGGAGTTTGAGACCAGCCTGGGCAATATAGCAAGACCCCCATCTCTACACAAAAAGAAAATAAATTTGTAGCTGGGCACAGTGTCTCACACCTGTAATCCCAGCACTTTGGGAGGCCTAGGTAGGTGGATCACCTGAGGTCGGGGGTTCAAGACCAGCCTGGCCAACATGGTGAAACCCCATCTCTACTAAAAATACAGGCATGGGGGCGGGGGCCACCTGTATTCCCGGCTACTCAGTAGAGTGAGGCAGGGGAACTCAGGAGGCAGAAGTTGTGGTGAGCCAAGATTGAGCCATTGCACTCTAGCTTGGGTAACAAGAGCAAAACTCCATCTAAAGAAATAAATAAATAAAAAGAAAAAGAATTATCTGGGCATGATGGTGCCCACCTGTAGTTCCAGCCACTCAGGAGGGTGAAGCATGAGGTTTGCTTGAACCCAGGAGTTGGAGGCTGCAGTGAGCTATGATAACAACGGCACTTCAGCCTGCGTGAAAGAGTGAAATTCTGTCTTGACAACTATAGCAACAACAACAGGCTGGGTGCCTTGGCTCACGCCTGCCATCCCAGCACTTTGGGACGCCAAGGTGGGTGGGCACCTGAGGTCAGGAGTTTGAGACCAGCCTGACTAACATGGAGAAAACCCGTCTCCACTAAAAATACAAGATTAGCTGGGCGTGGTGGCACATGCCTGTAATCTCAGCTGCTTGGGAGGCTGAGGCAGGAGAATCTCTTGAACCCGGGAGGCGGAGGTTGCAGTGAGCCGAGATCGCGCCATTGCACTCCAGCCTGTGCCCAGGAACCCCATCTCAAAAAAAAAAAAAAAAAAAAGAATAAGAGAAGAATTAGATAGAGTGGCCTCTCTGAAGAAGTAACATATGTGCCAGAGACGAAAGGCTGTGACGGGGGAAAGAGGGAGGATTTGGGGAGGCAGAGAGTTACAGGTGGAGGGAACAGCCCTGTAAAGGCCCTGAGGCAAGACCTTGCCTGGCGTATTGGAGGGACAGGGAGGAGGCCCATGTCTGGAGCATAGTGAGCAAGGGGAAGAGAAAGAGGAGGTGAGGGAAGGGAGGTGATGAGAGCCATATCATGTCATGGGGAGAGGCATCTTGCAGGGACTTTAGATGTTTTTTAATTTTAATTTTATTTTTTTAAGACGGAGTCTCGCTCTGTCACCCAGGCTGGAGTACAGTGACAGTCTTTGCTCACTGCAACCTCTGCCTCCCGGGTTCCAGCGATACTCCTGCCTCAGCCTCCCAAGTAGCTGGGATTACAGGTGTCCGCCACCACGCCCGGCTAATTTTTTTGTATTTTTAGTAGAGATGGGATTTCGCCCTGTTGGCCAGGCTGGTCTCAAACTCCTGACCTCAAGTGATCCACCCGCCTCGGCCTCCCAAAGTGCTGGGATTACAGGCATAAGCCACCGTGCATATATCTGTCTCTTTATCTCATTTGTGTCTGTCTCTCTATGTCTCTCTGCATCTGTCTGTCTCTGTCTCTGGAATTCTGTTTCCATCTCACCATAGGACCCTGACAGGGACCGTGGGAAACAGACCAGGATTCTTGAACCAGAGAGACTCTAGGGCCAGGACCTGTGTTGGATGTTAGGAAGGATTTGGTGACAGAGGCAGGATGACCCAGACTACCTCTCTCATTCATTCAATCATTCATTCATTCGTTCATTCATTTATTTATTTTGAGATGGAATCTCACTCTCACCCAGGCTGGAGTGTAGTGGCACGATCTTGGCTCAATGCAACCTCCCTCAATTGCCTCCCAGGTTCAAGTGATTCTCCTGCCTCAGCCTCCTGGGTAGCTGGGACTACAGGCATACACCACCATGCCCGGCTACTTTTCGTATTTTTAGTAGAGACGGGGTTTCAACCATGTTGGCCAGGCTGGTCTCAAACACCTGACCTCAAGTGATCTGCCTGCCTCAGCCTCCCAAAGTGCTGAGATTACAGATGTGAGCCACCGTGCCTGGCCTCAGGCCACCTCTCTTGAAGGCTCAGAGAGAGGTGTTGGGGGTGTCTGGACCCCCTGGGTATGCTGGTGATGGGGTAAGCATTGACTGGAGATGGAGGTGGGCTCCCACACTCCAGATGATCCCTACCCCCGCTGCCCCCCAGCACCATTCCCCCTCCCCTGCTGCCACTCAGGAGAGCGTCCCTCTAGGACCCAGCCACCAGGCCCAGTACTGGCTCCAAGATGGAACAGCTGTCTGGGCTGCAGCTGCAGAAGCTCATTTTGAACAAGGAAGATGATTGCAGGAGTGATTGGGGGAGGGAGAGGGAAGGGGAGGGTAGCTAGGGCCAAAAGGAATCAGGCCTGATTGTTACCGCTGCCACTGCAGAGAATGGATTGCCCAGGAGATGGGGGAGGCCAAGCCAGGCGGGAAAAGGCAGAGGGGATGTTTGTCCACCCAGCATCGCGTCCATCTGTCCCTGCTCTGGTCCTACCAGTTGCAAAGTTTCTCTGCCTGCGTCTCTCTTCCTGTATCTCAGAGTCCGCATCTCTGACTCTGCAGTTCGGTTTGTATTTCAGTTCCGCATCTCCCCTTGCCTCATCTCTCTGTCCCTCCGCCTGGATCTCTGTGAATCTCTGAGCCTTCCTGCCTGTCCCTTGGTGCCGCTGTCATGATCAGAAACACAGCTAAGGTTCCAGCAGCTCTTGGGAGCTCTCTTTCTTGTCTTGTCATTTATTTCTGTGATACTCAGGTGCCAGAGACACATAGATGTGACAAATTCCCAGGAAACGGATGGAATGGTGTCCTTCAATAAAGGGGTATTTGCAAAGATATCTCAATTAGGACTAATTAATTAAGCGAGCCACTTCCCCTGCCCTCTCCTCCCACCCTACGTGCCCGCAGCCTCCTGGGAGGGAACCATCCAATGAGTGGATGGCAGAGCCTGGTGCTCAGACAGTGTCTCAATGTTTAATTTATAGCAGCCTTCTCCCCGCCGCCCCATCAATCCATCTGGAAAGGCAAGGTGGCCACGAGCGTGGAGACTCTGGCAGAGGCTGGAGACCTGCCTGGCCCCCACGAAAGCGTGCTTCGGAGTGTGTGCACGCCCCTGCGTGTCAGAGCATGTCATAGCATGTTTGAGTATGTCTTCATGGTGAGCATGCCCCTTCAAGTAAGGCAATCTGATGGCCATTGGCTGTGTCTGGACCCAAGGGATGTGTTGATGTAGATCAGATCGTGTCTTGTGTGTGCAATGTCTGAGTGTGGCAGAGGCAGGTCTGACTGTGTGGAGGTGCCATGGGGTGTGTGGTGCACGTCTGAGGATGTGGCACCTGTTGGGGCTGCTCAGGGTATAGCTCCTGTGCCAGGCTGCCAAGGCCTGTACTTGCAGGTAAAGCATCTCTTCTCAAGGGCATGGCAAGGTAGGTTTTTGGCAGGGGCTCCTGGGAAGAGCAGCAGAGATAGGACAAGGATCTACCGCTTCCAAGAGGAACCAGTCTGAATCTTTCCAGCCCCTTCAGCACTAGGGCTCAGGAAGGTTGAGTTCTGACTTTTTTTTTTCTCCCAAGACAGGGTCTCACTCTGTTCCCCAGACTGGAGTGCAAGGGCATGATCATAGCTCTTTGTAGCCTTGACGTCCTGTGCTCAAGTGATCCTCCTGCCTGAGCCTCCCAAATAGCTGGGACTACAGGTGTGCACCACCACACCTGGCTAATTTTTTTTTTTTTTAGACAAGAGTTTTGCTCTTGTTGCCCAGGCTGCAGTGCAATGGCGTGATCTCAGCTCATTGCAACCTCTGCCTCCCGGGTTCAAGTGATTCTCCTGTCTCAGCCTCCTGAGTAGCTGGGATTAAAGGCACCCACTACTACGCCCAGCTAATTTTTGGTATTTTTAGTAGAGACGGGTTTTCACCACGTTGGCCAGGCTGGTCTCGACCTCCTCATCTCAGGTGATCCACCCACCTCAGCTTCCCTAAGTGCTGGGCCACCTGGCTGTGCTGGCCACCTGGCTAATTTTTTAAATTTTGTATTGAGATAGAGCTCATATGTGGCCCAGGCTGGTCTCAAATGCCTGTCCTCAAGTGATCCTCCTGCCTTGGCCTCCCAAAGTGTTGGGATTACATGCATGAGCCAACATACCTGGCCAGAATTCCAACTCTTGATGTAATAGTTGCTTTTCTGTCCTCTGGCTTCCCTCCCCCAGTGTGTGGCTTCAGAATCCGGTTTTCCTCATCTCTCTAGTTCTACCACGCCCCTCAGACTCACTTCTCGACCCCACTTCTGCTTGCCCCTTCACACCCCACACAGAGGAGCTACCAGTGCTGAGGGAAAGTGTTGCCTCTTAAGTGTAGCTTTCCAGTTATGAATCCCTCAGTATAATACTCAGTCCAGGCTGGGCACGGTTTCTCATGCCTGTAATCCCAGCACTTTGGGAGGCCAACGTGGGTAGATCCTCTGAGGTCAGGAGTTCGAGACCAGCCTGGCCAACATGGTGAAACCCCGTTTCTACCAAAAATACGAAAATTAGCTGGACATGGTGGTGCATGCCTGAAATCCCAGCTACATGGGAGGCTGAGGCAGGAGAATTGCTTGAACCAAGGTGACAGAGGTTGCAGTGAGCCAAGATTGTGCTACTGCACTCCAGCCTGGGCGACACAGCAAGACTCCGTCTCAAAAACAAAACATACACACACACACACAATAAGGGTGGTTCAGACAGGTCTGATGATGCAACCCTCAGTGTAATGCCCAACCAGGTAATGCAGCTTTCAGTATAATGACAAGTCTGGTGATGCAGCCCTCAGTGTAGTGCCCATCATAGTGATATGGGCTTCAGTATAGTGACAAGTCTGGTAATCAGCCCTCAGTGTATATTGCCCATCAGAGTAATGCAACTTTCAGTAGAATAACAAGTAGATGCAGCCTTTATTGTGATGCCAGGATAGTATTGGGGCCAAAAATGTACCTTGAAATGTGACTTTGGTTCTGCAGATAGATGCTGGCTGGGACACTTGGTGCAGTGAGGAGAAAAGGAAATTTGTTTATTCTTGGGAGTGCATTCTCTGGCTATTCCAGGAGTCCAGGGTTCCCTAACCCTGCTGGCCAAGGCTGGCTCCATTAGCCCTTGCAAGTGCCACGTGACCTCAGCAGGACATCAGGCTTATTAGGAGAGCAGAAGTTCTGCAGGAATATTTCAGGTCTCACTGTAATGCTAATGAGTTTGTTGGGGAGATGGCAGCTGACAGATGCATACAGATGCCAGTTCCTCCTGAAAGGAGCATAGGAATGTTAGTGGTTACAGGCAGCTGGACACAGATGAGTGTGGAGAGTTATTCATGGAAGGGCACAGTCGTTATTTGAATGGATGCAAGTGTGTGGCTTCTGGGTGGATGGATAACACGTTAGTGAATAACGTGTGTGGCTCCTGGTGGCTGCTCAGGAGAGCACACAGAGGACCATGGGTGTTCCTAGGGAGGCATTCACTTGTGTGATGGGCTCACACACTGGCACACGTGGCAGAGCTATTCATGCATGTGGGTATATGCAGTTCTGTGCATGGCTGCAGAGTGGCACATGCACGCAAATTATCAAGGATAGAAGCAATGTCCGGGTGCGGTGGCATATACCTGTAATCCCAGCTCTTTGAGAGGCCGAGGTGAGAGGATCGCTTGAGCCCAGGAGTTCAAGACCAGCCTGGGCAACATAGTGAGATCCTGTCTACAACAAAATATGTAAACATTAGCCAGGCATGGTGGTGCATGCCTGTAATCCCAGCTACTCAGGAAATTGGGGCTCTCTGTACAAAAAGTACAAAAATTAGCTGGGCGTGGTGGTACACACCTGTGGTCCCAGCTATTTGGGAGGCCTAGGTGGGAGGATCACTTGAGCTCAGGAGTTCAAGACCAGCCTGGGCAACATAGGGAGATCCTGTCTCTACAACAAAAAATATAACAATTAGCTAGGCATGGTGATGCATGCCTGTAATCCCAGCTACTCAGGAAGTCGAGGCTGCAGTGAGTTATGATTGTACCAGCACTCCAGCCTGGGTGACAGAGTGAGACCTTGTCTCTAAAAAACACAAACAAACAAACAAAAACAGAAAAGGCTGGGCAATCCTCCCACCTGGTCTTGAACTTCTAGGCTCAAACCTGTAATCCTAGCACTTTGGGAGGCCACGGTGGGCAGATCCCTTGAGGTCAGGAGTTGAAGAGCAGCCTGGCCAACATGGTGAAAACCCGTCTCTACTAAAATACAAAAATCAGCTGGGCGTGGTGGCAGGTGCCTGTAATCCCAGCTACTCGGGAGGCTGAGGCAGGAGAATCACTTGAACCCAAAAGGTAGAGGTTGCAGTGAGCCAAGATCATGCCATTGCACTCCAGCCTGGATGACAGAGCAAGACTCCATCTCAAAAAACAGGATAAAGGCAAGCAAACGCAAATATATCCGGTGTACTCCATATAGAATCAGTATATGAAGTCATTATGCAGGTTGACTTGTGGGCTTATGAACTGTACACAGAAACTATGGAAATAGAAGGTCGTGAACATGTATGAACAAAAGGAATGTTTATTGCCATCAGCAACAGCACATAGACACACATCTCCTCTAATACACAGCGGCATTTTCCTGGACTTCCGCTGATGTGCGCATGTGTACATGGCTAGTCACAGGCATGTCCAGATACCCCACGTGTGCCCTGAGCGGGGGAATTCACAGGTGCCTGTGCATAAATATCACAGGCGTCCACAGCTGGTTGCAGGTTCCCTGTGCGCTCGAATGCCTGCATGCTACTCTTGGGACACGAATAACAAAATCTCCAGAAATTCTCTGAAGTCCTGGCAAAGCGAGATCTCAAAGCCAACAGGCTCAGAAGTGCCCTCAGGCTCTTTTCAGAAGAGCACGGAGGGAAGTTTAGAATCAGGTGCATGTCTGGGTACTCAGCCGTCCTGCATAGTGAGCCAGGAGCACAGAGCGCCAAGCGCAGCCTTGCCTACCACACCAACCTTTAGTACATACAGTTTCACTCTCCCCCAGGCTGGAGTATAGTGACGTGATCTCAGCTCACTGCAACCTCCACCTTCCAGGCTCAAGCAATTCTGAGGCCTCAGCCTCCCAAGTAGTTGGAATTACAGGCACAGGCCACTGTACCCAGCTTCCTTCCTTCCTTCCTTCCTTTTTCCCCTTTCTTTCCTTCCTCTTTCCTTCTTTCCTACTCTCCTTTCCGCCTTTTCTCGCTTTCTTTCTTTCTCTCTCTTTCCTCACTTCTTTCCTTCCTTCCTTCCCTCCCTCCTCCCCTCCCCTCCCCTTCCCTCCCCACCTTCCTCCCCTTCCCTTCCCTTTCCTCCCCTCTCCTCTCTTGAAACAAGATTTTGCTCTGTCACCCAGGCTGGGGTGCAGGGGTGCAGTGGTGCAGTCATAGCTCACTGCAGCCTCAACCTCCTGGGCTCAAGCCATCCTCCTACCTCAGCCTCCTGAGTAGTTGGGACTATAGGCATGCACCACCATACTCAGCTAATTTTTAATTTTTTTGTAGAGACAGGGTTTTACTATGTTGTCCAAGCTGCTCTCAAACTCCTAGGCTCAAGTGATCCTCCTGCCTCAGCCACCCAAAGTGCTTCCCCAGCCTTTCTTAGGCGGAATCCCCACCCCCACCCCTGTCACATTTCACACCTTCCCCCCACCCTGTCACAGGGGCCAGTTCATAGAAAGGTGCCCAGTGCACCACGCACTGCAGAGAGCTTGGTTTTTATTGAGTCAAATCATGATTACTATCATGAATATTGTCCATCAGTGCAGTGCAGGCATCCCAGCCCTTTTCTGTCTAATCTTCCAGGCTTTTCTCACACCCCTGCCTGTGCCTGCATCCACCGTGATGTTGCTCCAGCCTTGCAGTTCCATCAGTTTCGCTCCTTCCCTGCTCCAGCTGGAGAAGGTCCATCCTTTCAAGTCGCCCCCCTCCTCCCCTTCCCAGGTTTCCTCTCTCAGCAGTTAGCTCTTCCTTGACACTTCTCTTCATTTTCATTTGCCTCCTGTCGGCCAGGGGGTGGGTGGGAATCAGAGAGTCTGTTTGGAATTGAAAGCCTCCTAACTGGCCCAGGGAAATAGGAGCTTTATGTAAGGAATACAGGGAATCTCACAAAACCCAGTAGCTCAGACTCCAGGGACTCAGAAAGCCGTGATTATGCACCTGCTATGTGCCAGGTGGACATGTGAGACAAGGGCACTGGCTCTTGTGAAACTGGCATTGTTGTGGGAGTAGACCAGTAGCAAACCAATAAATAGGAAACTATCGCTGGGCGCTGTGGCTCACTGAAGCCCAGTGCTTTGGGAGGCTGAGGCGGACAGATCACTTGAAGTCAGGGGTTCGAGACCAGCCTGGCCAACATGGCAAAACCCTGTCTCTACTAAAAATACAAATGTTAGTCAGGCGTGGTGGCAGACACCTGTAATCCTAGCTACTCAGGAGGCTGAGGCAGGAGAAATGCTTGAACCCAGGATGTGGAGGCTGCAGTGAGCTGAGATCACGCCACTGCGCTCCAGCCTGGCTGAGCCATAGTGAGACTCTGTCTCAAAAACAAACAAGCAAGCAAACAAATAGACCCCAACAACCCAATAGCTGGGGCTCCAGGGAGTTAGAAAACCATCATTCACTCATTTATCAATTCAGTTAGCAAATATTTATTATGCACCTACTATGTGCTAGGGGGACACGTGAGGCAATTCGTCAGGCATGGTGGTGTGCACCTGTAGTCCCAGCTACTTGGGAGGCTGAAATGGGAGGATCACTGGAGCCCAGGAGGCCGAGGCTGCAGTGAGCCATGGTTGCACCACTGTACTCCTGCCTGAGTGACAGAGCAAGACTCTGTCTCAAAGAAGAAAAGAGAAGAACACAACAGGTAGATGGGAGAGAGTATGAGTTGGGGAGCCCCATTATGTCGGGTCACTGGGGTAAGCTCTTTTATTTTTTTTCCTTGAGACGGGAATCTTGCTCTGTCACCCAAGCTGGAGTGCAGTGGCGTGATCTCGGCTCACTGCAACCTCCACCTCCTGGGTTCCAGTGATTCTCCTGCCTCAGCCTCCCAAGTAGCTTGGATTACAGGTGGCTGCCACTACACCCGGCTAATTTTTGTATTTTCAGTAGAGACGGGGTTTTGCCATGTTGGCCGGCCTGGTCTTGAACTCCTGAACTTAAGTGATCAACCCACCTTGGCTTCCCAAAGCTGTTGGCTTTTATTCTAAATGCAGTGAGAAGCTGCTGGACAATTTGCAGTGGGGAGGGACTGGATCTGATTCACATTATTTAAAGATCTCTCTAGCTGCTCGGTTGGGTGATAGATACCTGGGGGTGAGAGTGGAAGCAGACGGACCAAGCAGACCCAGTGTTGTCGGAACCAGAACAGTGGCAGCTGGAACGGTGAGCAGTGGGCAGATTGCTGCATCTCAGAAGTAGAGCTGTCAGCACTTGCTGATGGATCAGATGTGACGAAATGGGGAAACAGAGGAACACAGGAACGGTGTGGTGGCTGGGGAGACGTAAGTGATCCACCTCGCCCAGCCCCAGCTAACTTTTTAAAACAAATTTTTTGTACCAGGAGCAGTGGCTTATACTTGTAATCCCAGCACTTTGGGAGGCTGAGGCGGGTGAATCACTAGAGGTCCAGAGTTCTAAAACAGCCTGACCAACATGGTGAAACCCGTCTCTACTAAAAATACAAAAATTAGCCAGGTGTGGTGATGGGCACCTGTTATCCCAGCTACTTGGGAGACTGAGGCAGGAAAATTGCTTGAACCTGGGAGGCGGAGTTTGCAGTGAGCTGAGATGGTGCCATTGCACTTCAGCCTGGGCAACAAGAGCCAAACTTTGTCTCAAAAAAAAAAAAAAAAAGTTAGCTGGGCACAGTAGCATGCATCTGTAGTCCCAGCTACTTGGAAAGCTTAGGTGTGGGAGGATTGCTTGAGCTCAGGAGGCCAAGGTTGCAGCCTGGGTGACAGGGCGAGACCCTGTCTAAAAATAAAAAGAAAAGACAAGGAGAATCAAGGCAGAACAGACATCAGACAGGTTAAAAGCCAGGAAGTAACAATGATCCGAACCCCTTTCCATGCTCTATGGAAAGAAAGCTAGTGTCTCCCCCAAGATTTACGTGGAGGGTCCTGAATTGTCTTGCTCACTGCGCTTCTGACTTCCTGCTTTTGCTGAATTATTATTCCCCACCTGGCATCTCATGCCCTTGGGTTTTTGCTCTGACCTTTACTGGGACCAGGAGGGAGCGAAGCCCCTGGGTTCATGGAGAGCTTCAAATGCCAGGCCAAGTCACTCAGACTAGATCCTGAAAACAGTGGAGCCGTTGATCCATCCGTGTTTATTTATTCAACACGTATTTTGTCTTTATTTTTATTTCATTTTATTTTTGAGACAGGGTCTCATTCTGTCATCCAGGCTGGAGTTCAGTGGTGCCATCCCAGCTCTCTGCAGCCTCGACCTCCCCAGGCTCAGGCGATCCTCCCACCTCAGCCTCCCAAGTAGCTGGGACTACAGGCTCACATCATCATGCCCTCTATTTTTTTTTAGATGAAGTCTCACTCTATTGCCCAGGCTGGAGTGCAGTGGCACCATCTTGGCTCACTGTAACCTCCACCTCTGGGTTTAAGCAATCCTCCTTCCTCAGCCTCCCGAGTAGCGGGAATTACAGGTATGCACCACCATGCCTGGCTGATTTTTGCATTTTTAGTAGAGATAGGGTTTTACCATGTTGGCCAGGCTGGTCTCGAACTCCTGACCTCAGGTGATCCACCTATCTTGGACTCCCAAAGTGCTGGGATTATAGGCGTGAGCCACTGCGCCTGGCCCACATCCTCTAAATTTTTGTAGAGACAGGGTCTTGCTATGTTTCCCAGGCTGGTCTTGAACTCCTGGGCTCAACCCATCTCAGCCTCCCAAACTACTGGGATTACAGGCATGAGCCACTGCACCCTCAACAAGTATTTCTGAGGACTTCTTATGTGCTTTTAAGAAGTGAGAAATTATGTTCAACCAAACAGACGTGAATTTGTGGCGTTTCCTGCAAAACAGGGAGGTAGGTGATGATTATGTACTTGCAAATAAATATAATTAGCAGCTGTGATAACAGCTTTGAGGGAAAGATTCTTGGTGCTCTAGGAGCTTCTAATAAGGAGACTTGATGTAATTTAGAAGTCAGAGGAAGCAAGAGCTAAGATCTGATGCAGACAGGAAAGGATGCTGTGGGCAGAGGGAATTGCTTATGCAAAGGCCCTGGGGTGAGAGGAGGGATGGAAAATATGATGGACTAAAGAAGACCTTGCAAGGCCAGGTGAGGTGGCTCACACCTGTAATCCCAGCACTTTGGGCGGCCAAGGCCAGAGGATCAAAAGGTCAGGAGTTCAAGACCAGCCTGGCCAATATGGTGAAACCTCGTCTAACTAAAAATACAAAAATTATCCAGGCATGGTGGCAGGTGCCTGTAGTCCCAGCTACTCAGGAGGCGGAGGCAGGAGAATTGCTTGAACCCGGAGGCTGAGATTGCGGTGAGCCAAGGTCGTGCTACTGCACTCCAGTCTGGGCGACAGAGTGAGACGCCGTCTCAAAAAAAAAGAAAAAATTAAAAGAAAGTAAAGAAGGCCTGGGAGCAAGGAGGCAGTACCAGATGAAAGCAGAGAAGTAAAGTGCAGACCCACAGGCTCTTGTTAAGGGGTTTTATCTTTATTCTAAGAATAAAAGGAATCTACCAATGTGGTTTCAGCTGGGAGGATAATATGATCACACCTGCATTGTGAAGTTTCCTGCCTTTCGGAGGCCAGGGCGGGTGATCACCTGAGGTTAGGAGTTCGAGACCAGCCTGGCTAACATGGTGAAACCCTGTCTCTACTAAACATACAAAAATTAGCTAGGTGTGGTGGCAGGTGCCTGTAATCCCAGCTACTCGGGAGGCTGAGGCAGGAGAATCAGTTGAATTTGGGAGACGGAGGTTGCAGCAAGCTGAGATCACGCCACTGCACTCCAGCCTAGGTGACAGAGCAAGATTCCATCTATAAAAAATAAATAAATAATAAAAATAAAATTTCCCAGAAGCTCCCATGTGTAGAGTTACTGACAAGAAACAAGGTAGATTGAGGTAGAACAAATAGACTCTTTTTTTTTTATTTAAAAAAATTTTTTTTGAAACAGGGTTTCACCATGTTGGCCAGGATGGTCTTGATCTCCTGACCTTATGATCCGCCCGCCTCGGCCTCCCAAAGTGCTGGGATTACAGGCGTGAGCCACTGCACCCGGCCCCGACTTTCTTTTATTTTTATTTAAATTTTGTGTCATATTTTACGATTATTTATTTATTTGTTTTTGAGACAGGGTCTCACTGTGTCACCCAGGCTGGAGTGTAGTTGTGTGATCATGGCTCACTGCAGCCTTGACTTCTCAGGGTCAAGTGATTAAGCTGCCTTAGCCTCCCTAGTAGCTGGGACTGTAGGTGTTTGCCACCACACCCATCTAATTAAAAAAAATTTTTTTGGTAAAAGCTGGGGTCCTAGTATGTTGCGCAGGCTGGTCTCAAACTCCTGGGATCAAGCAATCCTCCCACCTCTGCCTCCCAAAGTGCTGGGATTACAGGCATGAGCCACCACACACAGCCTAGACTTGCTGAATCGTCAAAGTGGCTTGGACCATTGTGTGGTGATAGAGATGAAGAGCGATGCATGAATTCTAAAGATATCTAGGAGTTAAGGTCGGCAGAATTTGGTGAGGGATAAAATGAGGGTGAGGATAATGCCTGGGTGTCTGACCCACTGACCCGGGGGTGGGGAGGATGGAGATGGTGGCATAAGGAGTATTGTTTTGGGAGGGAAGGCTGTGCACTTCAGTTTGAGCATGTTGGGTTTGAGATGCCTTAGAGATGTCTGGGGCAGGGGGAGCGGTCAAGGAGTCAGATGATGAACATATGCATTGGAGCACTAAGGACATGTATACATGCAGGTGTCAATGGACGCTTTGGTAAGGATAAGACTCCTTAGAGAAAGATAAAGGTAAAGAGAAAATGCAAGGCTAAGTCTAGAGCTGTGGTTCTCAACCAGGAGTGGGAAGTGATCTTATTTTATTATTTTATTATTATTGTTGTTGTTTTCGAGAGAGAGTCTGACTCTGTTGGCCAAGCTGGAGCGCAGTGGCATGATCTCGGTTTTACTGCAGCCTCAACCTCCCTGGCCTCAGGTGATGGTAGGTTTTTTGTTTTTTTTTAAGACAGTTTCGCTCTGTCACCCAGGTTGGAGTGTGGTGGAGCAATCTCGGCTCACCACAACCTCCACCTCCCAGGTTCAAGCGATTCTCCTGCCTCAGCCTCCCGAGTAGCTTGGACTACAGGTGTGCACCACTATGCCTGGCTACTTTTTGTATTTTTAGTAGAGATAGGGTTTTACCATGTTGGCCAGGCTGGTCTCGAACTCCTGGCCTCAATTCATCCGCCCGCCTCGACCTTCCAAAGTTGCTGGGATTACAGGAGTGAGCCACCGTGCCTGACCGAGAAAACCCTCTTGAATGCTCTCTCCTGAACTCCTGACCTGAAGTTTGGCATCTGAGGCTGGGGAGAGCTCAGATAGAGAGATGTCCAACTCTAGTGTCTATGAGGTGAGACTCAGGATGGATTCTTGTAAAGTCTTGAAACCTTTTGAAGATTTATGCTGTGTGTAATAGCTCATCAAGAAACCCTGGTAATAATCCTTGAAATAGACTTGTGAAATCCGCTTTAATGAATTTTACATGATGGCATTGGAGAAATGAAATCCCCTTACCCTCATTAATCCTGAGACACAGCAATCATTTGCAGTAGGCATTCACCCAAGAGGCCCTGAGCACTTTAAGAGAAGTGCTCCACACATGAGAAAGTGCCCAGGAAGAGGAAACATCTGCTATGAAATTCCCACCTGATTATCAACATTCTACCCAGGCAAGGTGCACCCAAGTACTGAGATAGACCAGGCTCAGCTCAGGCTCCAAGACAGGGGATTCATTCAAGTCCTGGAACAGAACAGGGATACATCCCCGAGGTGTTAAGATGCTCCATGGTTGGCCTGGCGTAGTGGCTCAAACCTGTAATCCCAGCACTTTGGGAGGTGGAGGTGGGTGGATCGCCTGAGGTCAGGAGTTCAAGACCAGCCTGCCCAACTTGGTGAAACCCAGTTAAAGATAACAAAAATTAGCTGCGCATGATGGCGGGCCCCTGTAATCCAAGCTACTCGGGAGGCTGAGGCAGGAGAATCACTTTAACCCAGGAGGTGGAGGCTGCAGTGAGTTGAGATTGTGCCATTGCACTCCAGCCTGGGCAGTAGAGTGAGACTCTGTCTCAAAAAAAAAAACGGATGTCTCATGGTTTGACTCCATGACAAACTAGAGTCAAACCAGGCCTGGACAGACAACGCTAAACTAGGATCTAGGGAGAGACTAAAGAGAAACGTGGTTCCAGGAGATGAAGGAGACCAGGACCAGATCTGAGTCCTGGGTAGATCAGGGCTATGCTATGGACTTCAGATAGACAAGACTAAGCCCAGGACTGAGATAGACCGGATTTTAACTTGAATCCTGAGATAGACCAGGGCTGAACCCACATCCTGAGATAGACCAGACCAGAACCTCATGAGGATAGAACCAGAAAATGGGCTTATCTTGAAGAAGTTGTGGAACAGGTTTGCTCTCCCTACTTGCTGAGCTGAGTCACCCAAACTGTTGAGTGCCTCTGGGATGAATGGCCATTGCAGATGACTCGGAATGTCCCAAGACTCATGAGGGAAAGAGAATTTTATTTTTATTTTTTATTTGACACAGTGTCTCACTCCGTCACCCAGGCTAAAGTGCAGAGGTGCCATCTTGGTTCACTGCAACCTCTGCCCCCTGGGTTCAAGCAATCCTCCCACCTCAGCCTCCTGAGTAGCTGGAACTACAGGCGCCCATCACCACGCCCAGATAATTTTTGAATTTTTAGTAGAGACAGGGTTTTGCCATGTTGGCCAGTCTGGTCCTGAACTCCTGGCCTCAATTGATCCACCGACCTCGGCCTCCCAAGGTGCTGGGATTACAGGCATGAGCCACCACACCCAGCCAGAATTTTATTTCCCAGTGCCGGGTCATCCTAAGATCCAAGACTGAGCCAGCTCAGGCCCATGAGCCAACAGCACTAGGGATACCCAGGGTGGCTGTCCCTCCCTCTGGTGTTGGCTTGAGTGATGCCACCACTCCACATAAGCTGTCACTCCATCACACCCAGGGTATCACATATTCACACAGCAGCAGATATGCACACATACACAGTCACACAGACCCATGCACGTGCCTCTGATACACAGCAACGCATGTGGCACAGACATGCACAGTGACAACCCAAACCCTTGCACACACATGTACAGACCACATCACGGTCTTATAAACACACCACCAGCCAACTGGCACACTCAGATGCAGCCTTCCTTACTATGCCAGTTTCACATCTGCAATAGCGCACAACTCCAGGGTCACGGTGTTCTCGGAGAACAGGTTGCCGGAGTTTTCTCACTCACGTAGACCATCTGACACCATCCTATTTTATACATTCTTATGCATTGTTTTATACACTTAAGCCTCACACACATAAGCCTATATATGGCTACATGCTCATGTGTGTTCTTGGTCCCATAGACACAGACTGCCACACCTCAGTCTCACTCAGTCACTGGCTCTGTGCCAGTCAGCATAGGCTTGGTTCTGCTGTGTAACAAAAGAGCCCCCAAATCTCAGAAGGTAAGTATAGCCAGATGAGCTTTTGCTCATGATACATGAGGGTTGGCAGGGTCTCTGCCTAGTCTGGCCATTCAGGGACCGCCCCCCCCAAACCCAGTGATGGAGGCTTCATACCAACATGCACTTTTTTTTTTTTTTTTTGAGACAGAGTCTCACTCTGTTGCCCAGGCTGGAGTGCAGTGGTGCCATCTCACCTCACTGCAACTTCTGCCTCCCGGTTCAAGCAATTCTCCTTCCTTAGCCTCCCAAGTAGCTGGGACTACAGGCACGCGCCACCACGCCCAGCTAATTTTTGTATTTTTAGTAGAGACAGAGTTTCACCATGTTGGCCGGGCTAGTCTTGAGTTCCTGGCCTCAAGAGTGATCCACCCACCTCGGCCTCCCAAAATGTTGGGATTACAGGCGTGAGCCACGATGCCCAGTCCCAACATGCACTTTTTATTTTTTTACACGGTCTGACTCCCGTCGTCCAGGCTGGAGTGCAGTGGCACAATCTCGACTCACTGCAACCTCTGCCTCCCGGGTTCAAATGATTCTCCTGCTTCAGCCCTCCAGGTAGCTAGGATTACAGGCACCTGCCACCAGGCCCAGCTAATTTTTGTATTTTTAGTAGAGACTGGGTTTCACCATGTTGGCCAAGTTGGTCTTGAACTCCTGACCTCAGGTGATCTGCATGCCTTAGTCCCCCAAAATGCTGGGGTTACAGGCATGAGCCAACATGTACTTCTGCAGTTGCTGAGAGAAGACTGTGGCATTGCACACTGGCTTTGCTTTTTTTTTTCTTCATTTTTTTCGGAGACAGGGTCTTGCTCTGTGTCCAGGCTGGAGTGGTGTGATTGCAGCTCACTGCTGCCTCCAGCTCCTAGGCTTAAACAGTCCTCCTGCCTCAGCCTCCTGAGGAACTGGGAATACAGTTGTTCACCTCCATGCCCGATTAATTTTTAAAATATTTTGTAGAATGGGGGTCTTGCTATATTGCCCAGGCTGGTCTCAAACTCCTGGCCTGAAGTATTTCTCCTGCTACAGCCTCCCAAAGTGCTGGGATTACAGGTGTGAGCCACCACACCTGGTCCACACTGGCCCTTAAAGTATTCACCTGGAAGTCACTGCTGCTCACAAGGCGTTGGCTGAAGGAAGTCATGTGCCACGCTGGGGAAGTCCTGTAGACCCATCATGTGCCTAAGAGAAAAGAACTAGAAAATTTGTCAACAGTTCTATTGATTACTGCAATCTCTTACACGTTCCAAGACTTACTCACTCCTGTAGATACGTCCACACGCACACACTTTATTCCTTCTCACGGGCACCTATACTCATGACCTGTTTCCTTCCTTGAGGCAGGGCAGGAGCCACAGTGCCTCCCGCCTAGAGTCTCTCCTTTAGCTTCAGATACATCAGAGGGATCTCCCTGTCTCTGCTGAGCTGGGGGTCCCAGGGGCAATGAGTTTCCAAGCCGCAGCTAGAGCTGGAGCTGAGAAAACAGTGCAGACACCTCCTGTGCCCCCGGAGTGGGTGGTATTTTTCCACAGACACCGGGGAAGAATAATAATAGACGCTGGTAGATCTCTCTATCAGCCAAGTGCCTTCCCATCTTGCCAGCTGCAGCTGGGAAAGGGGGAGCCAAGGGAAGAGAAGGCAAAGCTGGAGGGGCCCCTGTTGTCCCGACCCGCATGATCTCCCAGTGCCACCGGGGACCCTTCGTCTTCCCCTCTCCTCCCCACTCCTCCTTCTGACTACTCAAATATTCCAAGGCAGGAAACTCATGAATATTTATAGGGGCCTGGCAGTGAGGGAGATAAAAAAAAATTTGGAATTTATGAACCAGGATTCGTCTATAAATAACAGGCCTGTGGCTGGTGGGGTTCTTCCCTCACCCACAACGTTGCTTCAATTGCGGCTCCAGCCCCATCCAAGGCTCGCAGAGCCTCCCCTTCACACACATACACACAGCTTCACTGTGGACGCACAATTTCCCATCCGCTGGTGCATTGGCACACACACATGCATTCATGCCCAGCTGAGCACACAGACACGTGTTCACACCTGCCTGGGTCTGGCCCACTGCCTCCCTTCCACTCACAGACACCCCAATGCAAAGGGAGCCTGAACACTACCTCCTCTGTCCACATTCGGGCTGATGCAGCCACTCACACTGCATCTGCACAAAACACACAGTTGGGCTGGGCGTGGTGGCTCATGCCTGTCATCCCAACAGTTTGGGAGGCCGAGGCAGGAGGATCGCTTAAGCCCAGGAGTTCGAAACCAGCCTGGGCAACATAGTGAGACCCCATCTCTAAAAAAAAAAAAAAAAAAAAATACAGACATTTGGCACGGTGGCTCACACCTGTCATCCCAACACTTTGGGAGGCCGAGGCGGGTATATCACAAGGTCAGGAGTTCAAGACCAACCTGACTAAAATGGAGAAACCCTGTCTCTACTACAAATACAAAAATTAGCCTGGCATGGTGGCACATGCCTGTAATCCCTGTTACTCAGGAGGCTGAGGCAGGAGAACTGCTTGAAGCCAGGAGGCAGAGGTTGCAGTGAGCTGAGATGGTGCCACTGCACTCCAGCCTGGGCAACAGAGCGAGACTCTGTCTCAAAAAAAAAAAAAAAATTCAAAACGTATACCTGCAGTCCCGGCTACTTGGCTGAAGTGGGAGGATTGCTTGAGCCTGGGAGATCAAGGCTGCTGTGAGCTGTGATCACGCCACTGCACTCCAGCCTGGGCGACAGAGCAAGAGCCTATCTCAAAAACAAAAAACAAAACCAAAAACACACAGTTTCACACATACACACCATGGAGAGACACGTGGCCACAGCTCACTCCCTGACCCACGACCCAAGCACGGCGCCTCCCCTCTCTGGGCCTCAGTTTCCTCACCCACATAAGGGGCACACCAAGAGTTCCTACCTCATGTAGTTGTTGTTGTGCAGAGTTTAAAAATAACAAATGGATACCAGGTGCTTGTTGTGTGCAAGATGATCTATTTTAAGTGCTGGCAACACAGCAGTGAACAAAGACAGGTAAAAACTCCTGCCTGACATTCTGGAGGGGAAGAAAGATAATTTGCAAAATTAATGCATAAGTGATGTGGCAGAAGCGGATGGAGTCGGGAAGTGGATAAGTGGTGCTGGGGCACTTATAGTTCTGGCGGGGGTGGCGGGATCGGGAAAGGTTTTTGTTTTTGTTGTTGCTGTTGTTGTTGTCGTTTTTTGAGACAGGGTCTCGCTCTGTCGCCCAGGCTGGAGTGCAGAGGCAGATCTCAGCTCACCTCAGCCTCCACCTCCCAGGCTCAAGCGATTCTCCCGCCTCAGCCTCCCGAGTAGCTGGGATTACAGGTGCCCACCATCACGCCCGGCTAATTTTTGTATTTTTAGTAGAGATGAGGTTTCACCATGTTGGCCAGGCTGGTCTCAAACTCCTGACCTCAAGTGATCCACCCGCCTCAGCCTCCCAAAGTGCTGGGATGACAGGCGTGAGCCACCACACCCAGCCACCAGGGAAGGTCTTTTGAAAGAATGACATTTCAGTAAGGATCTGAAGGAGGTGGAAGGACATTCTAGGCAGAGGGAGCAGCCAGTGCAAAGAGGTGCTATAAAAGAAGCATGTTTGGCATTTTGCAGGAGCAGTGTGGCTGGAACAGAGTGAGCAAGAGGGAGAGTGGAAGGAAGTGGGGGCAGGGAGGTGATGGGGCAGATTGTGCAGGATTTACGTGCCTTGGGGAGAACTCTGTTAAAGAAAAAGCTTTTACTTCTTTTTCTTTTTGAGACAAGGAGAGATCATGGCTCACCCAGCCTCAACCTTCTAGGCTCAAGTGATCCTCCTGCTTCAGCCTCCTGTGTAGCAGGGACTACAGACACATGCCACCACGTCCAGCTAATTTTTAAATTTTTTGTAGAGATGGGATGTCAGTATGTTGCCTAGGCTGGTCTCAAACTCCTGGGCTCAATTGATCCTCCTGCCTATCTCAAAATACTGGGGTTGCAGGTGTGAGCCACTGCGCTCAGCTGAGGATTTGGGCTTTTAACCCCAGGGGAGATGGGAGCCATGAAGGGCTCAGCACAGGAGAGACTCATCGTGATTCAGGTGTTCACAGGTGCTCTCTGGCTGCTGTGGGGAAAGCAGACTGTGGGGGCAAGTCGGGGGAACTGGGAGACCGCAGCAGGGATGAACTGTGCTGGTTCAGGTGAGCAGTGCCAGGGGCTTGACCGCAGAGATGGCCATCAAGAGGGTGGAGCAATTGGTAGATTCTAAAGCTAAGGCTGATGCATTGGTGTAAGAGAAAGAGAGGGTGAGCTGGGCGCAGTGGCTCATGCCTATAATCCCAGTACGTTGGGAGGCCAAGTGGGGGTGGATCACTTGAGGTCGGGAGTTCAAGACCAGCCTGGCCAACATGGCAGAACCTCATCTCTACTAAAAATACACAACTTGGCCAGGCGCAGTGGCTCACACCTGTAATCCCAGCACTTTGGGAGGCCAAGGCAGGCGGATCACTTGAGGTCTGGAGTTGGAGACCAGTCTGGCCAAACTCTGGTGAAACTCTGTCTCTACTAAAAATACAAAAATTAGCTAGGTGTGGAGGTGGGCAGCTGTAATTCTGGCTACTTGGGAGGCTGAGTCAGGAGAATCGCTCGAACCTGGGAGGCAGAGGTTGTGGTGACCCAAGACTGTGCCATTGCACTCCAGCCTGGTCAGCAAGAGCGAAACTCTGTCTCAAGAAAAAAAAAATACAAAACTTAACCAAGGGTGGTGATGCACACCTGTAATCCCAGCTACTGGGGAGGCTGAGGCAGGAGAATCGCTTGAACCCAGGAGGCGGAGGTTTCAGTGAGCTGAGATTAAAAAAAGAAAGAAAAAGAAAGAAGATGAATGTAAGGTGGGGCAGGGAGTGTGATGAGTCTCCTGCATAAAAATGCATCAGGGCTGGCTGTGGAGCGTGAGGGGGCCTCATGTAGATGAAGTGGACTGGACAGAATTGGGGATGCATTGTGAAGCAAGGGCTGCCCTCAGGGTTGCGAGGGATGGATTGCCTATTTAAGTGGAAATAGGATGGATTGCCAATTGAGGTGGAAATGACAGAACTCAGTGCCAGGTGTGAATGTGAGCTTGAATGGACACCAACATAAAAATACCCTCTTAGGTTGAATGTTCATCGTTTCCTTCATCTTAGGTTGGGTTCCTGAGAACCAAAACTAGAGATGCACATTTCCAGCACGTGATTTTTTTTCTTTTTTTGAGACAGGGTCTTGCTCTGTTGCCCAGGCTGGAGTGCAGGGGTGCAATCATGGTTCACCGCAGCCTCAACCTTCTGAGCTCAAGCAATCCTCCCATGATAGCCTCCCAAGTAGCTGCAACTACAGGTGTGTGCCACCACACCTGCCTAATTTTTTAATCTTTTGTAGAGACAGGGTCTTGCTGTGTTGCGTAGCCTGGTCTTGAACTCCTGGGCTCAAGTGATCCTCCTGTCTCAGCCTCCCAAAGTGCTGGGATTACAGGCATAAGCCACCCCACCTGACCTTGGAGCACATAATTGAAAGTGGGGGCAGGGGCAAGGGGAGCAGGACCTGGAAGAGAATGGATTGAGCAAAGATGAGATCCTAGGTAAAGTCCCGGCTTGGCTGGATCCGCAAGGGTGGGGGGCACTGTGGCGTTATCCCACCATGAGACAAGTGGTGGACTTTTTACCCCTGCATCAGTCATTAGCTGCCCCTGGGGGTAGGTGACACATCCCAAGCATCTCCAAGGCGTGGTGGCTCCCAAAAGCCATGGGCAGGTCTCCAGAGAAGATCACAGCTGCTAGCAATGAGCCTCCGTGCTCAGCAGCTGCAGGGTGGGTACATCTAGGCAGTTAGGAGCTCTGGGCAGAGCCCCAAAAGTGTCTCCTACACCCCCGTCCCTAACGAGGGGGGTCATAGGAGCACCAGGCATTTATGCCAATCACAGTGTGGATGTCTGACACCAGACCCTGTTCTCAGCTCTCTCGAGATGAAAACCAGGCCAACTTGGCACTGAGGTGCCTCTGACACAGCTGAGATTTTTTCCGGATGCATTAACTGCCGGAGACTCAGCCCTCTGCCTCCCAGTCTGGGAATTGCAGAAGGGAGTAAAAGGAAGAGACATTGCCTCTAAACGGGTCACAATCACTCATTCAACAGTAAAGCGCTACTGTCACTCCCATTTTGCAGGTGGGGAAAGTGAGGCACAGAGAGGGTAAGTCACTTGCCCGAGGTCACACAGCTAGAAAGAGAAGCCGGCATTTGAATTTCAAGTTGTCAGCCTCTGGGGTCCATGTGCTGCAGAGCTACACTCAACCACCTTTGACCCCATGACCTCTTCAAAACCCAGAACTCTTATATCTACCCTGCGAGGGGAGAAGGAGGAAGAGAGCAGACAGAAGGTGTTGGGGAGTCCGGGAGGAAGGGGCCACATGGAAAACTTGGAGCGTACAGGAAGCATCCTTTCATTCACGCCTTGATGCCTGTCCATTCTCTGCAGCATCTGCTGGTGTTGGGGTCATAGCAGAGAATCAGAAAGACTCAGCCCTGCCCTTTTGGAGCTCACATCCTAATGGCGCATGCAGACACCCACCAGGCAAGGAAACGAATAAAATATAAGGATCTTGTAAGAGAGAAGTGACAGGGAGCTGTGGAGACATGCACAGGAGGAACATAGACCTATCTAAGAGGGTGGAGAAGGCTTCCTGGAGGTGGTGATGTTTGCTGTGAGCCCTGAAGAATGCCTAGAATTGGGGAGTCCTAGCTGTAGAAATACCAGTATCTCTATAGTTCCATAGACCTGGGGCTGGAGTGCAGTAGCACGATCTCGGCTGACTGCAACCTCCACCTCCTGGGTTCAAGTGATGCTCCTGCATCAGCCTCCTGAGTAGCTGGGATTACAGCCATGCACCACCACGCCTGGCTAATTTTTTTTTTTTTGTATTTTTTTTAGAGACAGGGTTTTGCCATGTTGGCCAAGCTGGTCTCAAACTCCCGACCTCAGGTGATCCACCCGCCTAGGCCTCCCAAAGTGCTGGGATTACAGGTATAAGCCACCACTCCTGGCCTCTACCATTTAATATATAAGGCAAACAACATTACCTCAAGGTTAGATAAATTATATAAATATTTATTGAGCATCTACTATGTATGGGATTACAGGCATGAGCCACCTCGCCTGGCCATCCCAAGGAGTTTGTGGCTAGGGTTTTTAAGGATTTTGGAGTGGGCCGAAGACTGGAGATCATGGATTGGTGAGAGTGCCAGGTGAACTCAAAGGACAGGGAGAGGAAGAAGGTGTGTTTTCATGCTGATCCTATTCCTCTGTGAGGGTCTTCAAACTGGTCGCCCAGGCCAGAGTGCAGTGGCACGATCACAGCTCATTACAGAGTCAACCTCCCCCTGTCAGGGGATCCTCCTCCGTCAGCCCCCAGGTAGCCGGGACTACAGGTGCGCACCACCACGCCTGGCTAATCTATGTATTTTTGGTAGAGGTGGGGGTCTCACTATGTTACCCAGGGTGGTCTCAAACTCCTGGGCTCAAGCCATCCTTTCACCCCAGCCTCCCAAACTGCTGCCATTATAGCCACCGTGCCCAGCCAAGACTTACGATTTTAAGCTCTGCGTGTGCAGGCATTCATTCAACCTCTGCGACCGCCCTAAGAGGTGGATGCTGCTGTTCGCCTCGTTTAACAGATAGGGAAACTGGCGAACTATGAGATTCAAGTCACTTGTCTGAGGTCACAGCTAGATGGTGGCTCGATGAGGTCCCCCATGCACACATCCTGCATGCAAAGTGCCTGACACACACGCAGCGCTTGGCTAGGCTGGTGAAGATATTACTATGTGCTGGATGCTGCTCTTTGGTGAATGCCGTGGCTATTGCTGATACTGAAGTGCGTGCTCAGCTGGGGATGGATTCAGGCGCTGGCGTGTACAATGCAGGCTGATTGAAGGCCCGCTGAGTCCTGCCACCTGGCAGAACAGTCGTCAGCCTCCTCTGGCTCCACTCCCAGCCCTGGAGGGGCTGGGGGGCCAAGGGCCTCTCTCTGGCAGCTTTGGCTGGGAGCAGCTGCTCAGTGCTTAGCCAGGATTGATTTTCCTTCAAGTGGCCCGTTCTCACTAACAAAGGGCTCCGGTGACCCAGGTGGCCACCACTGACCCCTCCCCTCCAAACGGAGGACGTGCCTGCCTCCAGGCTGGAGCTGTTTTCTGCCTCTGAGATTGATTCCTTTGAAAGTCTTGGAATTATTCAGGGGGATGGGATGAGTTAGCCTGGATATGCATACCTGGAATTTGTTGGATTTCTCTGCCTGTGTTTTGCCCTGGCTGGTTCACCTTTCATGATCTCCTTCTTGGCCACATTCTTTTTTTTTTTTTTTTGAGACAGAGTCTCACTCTGTCACCCAGGCTGGTATGCAGAGTGCAGTGGCGTGATCTCGGCTCACTGTAACCTCCACCCCTGGGTTCAAGTGATTCTCCTGCCTCAGCCTCTTGAGTAGCTGGGATTACAGGCACTTGCCACCATGCCTGGCTAACTTTTTTTTTAGTAGAGATGGAGTTTTCCCATGCTGGCCAGGCTGGTCTCAAACGCCTAATCTCATGTGATCCACCTACCTTGGCTTCCCAAAGTGGTGGGATTACAGGTGTGAGCCACTGTGCCCAGCTTCTTTTTTTTTTTTTTTTTTTTTTTTTTTTTAACAGACAGGGTCTTGCTCTGTTGCCCAGGCTAGAATGCAGTGGCACAATCATAGCTCACTCCTGAGCTCAAGCAATCCTCCCACCGCAGCCTCCTGAGTTGCTGAGGCCACAGGCATATACCACCATGCCCAGCTAATTTTTTAATTTTTTCTAAAGATGGTGTCTCGCTCTCACTATATTGCCTTGGCTGGTCTCAAACTCCTGAGGGCAAGTGATCCACCCACCTCAGCCTCCCAAAGTGTTGAGATTATGAGTATGAGTCACCGCCCAGCCCCTGACCACATTCTACACCACTCACACATAGCTATGGGCTGAATTGTGGGCTTCCGCTCCCCCAAAATTAATGTATATTATTATTTTATTTTATTTTATTTTTTGAGACAAAGTCTCACTCTGTCGCCCAGGCTGGAGTGCACTGGTGTGATGACGGCTCACTGTAGCCTTGACCTCCTCAAGCTGAGGTGATCCTCCCTTCTCAGCCTCCCAAGTAGCTGGGACTACTGGTGCAAGCCACCACGCCTGGCTAATTTTTGTATTCTTGTAGAGATGAGGTTTTGCCGTGTTGCCCAGGCTGGTCTCAAGCCATTGCCTGGGCTCAAGCCATCCACCCGCCTCGGCCTCCTCCCGCAATGTTGAGATGACAGGCGTGAGCCACCACGCCAGCCCATATGTTTCATTCTTAACACCCAGTACCTCACAATGAATGTGACTGTATTTGGAGATGGGTTTTTTTTTTCTTAGGTGATTAAATTAAAATGAGGTCCTTGGAATGGGCCCTAATCCAACATGACTCATGTCCGTATAAGAAAAAGAGATTAGATCTGGGTACAGTGGCTCACACCTGTCATCCCAGCACTTTGGGAGGCAGAGGTGGGAAGATCACTTGAGCTCAAGAGTTCAAGACCAGGCCAGGCGTGGTGGCTTATACCTGTAACCCCAGCACTTTGTGTTGTACTGAACCGAGCATAGAAAGTTAACACCAAGACAAAAGTAGGCCAAATTGCAGGGTCTTTATTGCCGGCGACCACAGAGGACTCACGTCTCTCCAACCTGTGGCCCCGGAGGGAGGGTGTCAATACCTTTTATAC